>BMAO01012583.1:0-191715 GCA_019973975.1 Trichonephila clavata | reverse complement strand
TATCTATACAAATAAATAAATTGAAGTCTGTTTGTAATTTCAAATTAGCAGCTTTTTACTTAATGCACTAAAAGTATATGCCGTACTCATAAAAAAAAACCAATTTTTAAAATTTTTGTCTGTCTGTCTGTCTATCTGTCTGTCTGTTTGTTCCGGCTAATCTCGGAAACGGCTGGTGCGATTTTAAAAATTCTTTCACTAATGGAAAGCTACATTAACGGGGAGTAACATAGGCTATATTTTATTCCCGTATTCTTACGGGAACGGAAACTATACGGGTGAACGTGAAACTGAATGCCAAGATGAACGCCAAATTGAACGCCAAGCTGAGCTAATGAAGTCGTTGTTTTGGTTACTGGCGACCGATGCTCTTCATGAGACATAATAGTGTTACGCGCACATGATAATACGCTGACACGTGCCATAATTTTTTTTATGATAGTTTTATCTCACTGTTCAGTTAAGTAGAGCATCGGCTGTTTCGGATGCACTTTTAAAAATAATAAATCAAGGCTTCATAAGCAAAAAGCAATGCAAGAAACAAAAAATTGATAAGTTTTACGGTTAGTTTTAATCCTTTCTTTTTTTTTATTTACATTTTTAGTCACATTTAAACAATAGTTATTATAATCCCAATCTATATCTATACAAATAAATAAAATTGAAGTGTCTGTTTGTAATTTCAAATTAGCAGCAATTGTTTGCGGGGGCGGGGGTTTAAGGGGCGTTAGAAATTCCGATTTTTAAGTTATTAGACGTACAGTCTTGAAACTTAGTAAGTAGATTCCTCTCATAGGGTAGAGATACGCTACAAAATGGGTTTCGTGAAAATTGCCCTCAAGTGGCGTTGCGGGACTTAAGGGGCGTTATAGATAATTATTTTCATTTTTAAACTATTAGACGCACAGTCTTTATATTTGATAAGTAGATTTCTTTTATAGAGTAGAGATCAGCTATAAGAAGGTTTTGTGAAAACAGACCTCTAAATGGCGTTGCGGGGGATTTAGTGGCGTACTAGATAAATATTTCCGTTTTTAAACTACTTCAACTCCCTGCTTGAAAATTGGTAGGAATGTTTCTTTCATGGAGTAAATATCCGCTACAAAACAGGTTTGGGAAAAATTGACCCCCAAGGGGTGTTGCGGGGTGTTAAGGGCAGATATAAATAATTATTTCTATTTTTAAACTATTAGACGCACAGTTTGAAATTTGGTAAGCAGATTCCTCTCATAGGATAGAGATACACTACAAAATGTGTTTTGTGAAAATCGACCCCTAAGCCGCGTTGCGGGGGTTCAAGGGGCGTTATTGATAATTTTTTTTTCCATTTTTAATTTATTGGACGCACAGTCTTCAAATTTTGCTAAGCAGATTCCTTTCATAGTGTGCAAAATTGGTAAACCCCTACAAAATTGGTTTTGTGAAAACAGACCCCGAAGTGGCGTTGCGGGGGCTCAAGTGGCGTTATAGATAATTATTCCCATTTTTAAACTATTAGACGTACAGTCTTGAAATTTGATAAGCAGATTCCTTTCGTAAAGTAGAGAACCGCTACAAAATGGGTTTCGCGAATATGAACTACTAAGTTTAATTTCGGGAGATTAAGAGGCGTAATTGATAAATATTTCAATTTTAAACTATTTGATCATCCTGCTTGAAAATTGGTAGGCATGTTACTTTCATGGAATAGAATTCCTCTAACAAAGAGTAAAACGTAAATTGACCCCCAAGGAGGGTTGCGAGGGGTCAAGAGGAGTTACAGATAAAAATTTCTGTTTTTAATTGTTAGACCCATATACTTGAAATTTTTTAAGCATGTTTCTTTTGTTGAATAGTGATCCACTAAGAATGTATTTTAAGAAAATCATGTTCTGGGGGGGGGTGCAGGGTTTACTTGGACGTATTGACAAAAAAAAATTACTTTTTTCGAGCTACAAGGACTATAATAATGAAATTTGGTTTGCACTTTTCTTTTGTTGAGTTGAAATCCGCTAAGAGTATTTTGGAAAACGGCTCTCAACGGGATTACGGGGATATTGATAGTAAAACTTCTTTTTTTTTTCCTGTTAGATTTAGACTTGAAATTTGGCTTGCATGTTCAATTTACGGAGTAGAGATCCACCGAAAATTTGTTTTGCGGGAATCCACTTGGTTTTTGGGTTACGAAAGAGCAAACATCATTATATGCTTCAATTTTAGAGATTTTTAGAAAACACAAATTAGATGAGTTCTGCCTCTTTTTTTTTATCAACAGGCGACAGTTACAGGTATAAGTATATTTTTCAATACAATCGAATTCTTAATGCAGGACTTAGATATCAATAATTTATACATATATATAAGCAGTAAAACTTTATAAAACGTCATGAAATTCCCAGCGAAGCGGGCGGGTAACCGCTAGTACTTATATATAAAAAATTTTTAAAATTTTTTTTGTCTGTCTGTCTGTTTGTTCCGGATAATCTCGGGAACTTCTGGTCCGATTTTAAAAATTCTTTCACCAATGGAAAGCTACGTTATCAGCGAGTAACATAAGATATATTTTATCTCCATATTCCTACGGGAACGGGAACTATGCGGGTAAAACTTTGACGTTGCTTACTTCCCGCCAAATTGGCGCAAAATTATGCATTTGCTCAATAATGGAAATTTTAAAATATTTTCTCACATTTGTAACAAATAACTGAAACATAGTGTAATTTAGCATCGTTACAAAAAGCAATTTTTTAAATGTTTTTTTATGGTTATTATTTATTTTACGTTTGTTAAATGTCAAACTCAAACTTTGAGAAATATCGCCAAGTTGGCTAAGAAGTTCTCTATTCCGACAATCCCAGATATTTTAATGCAAATTTTCTCCCACTTTTTAAAGATGGAAACAAAATAAAGTTTTAGCAAATTGCGCGAGCGGGATATTGAAAATTCTATGGTAATATTAATTGACAGTTTCATAAAAAGTTTTGATTACTTTGATTAGTTTTGAAAGTATTTATTAGTTTGAATTTTTTTAACCTAATTATACAATATTCATATTTTGTACAAAATTTTTCACTTATACTGAACATAGATATTTTACATGGAGGTATTACTTTGAAGATATACTATGGAGGCATTCATACAATGTCACTCGCCGAATAAAATTAGGGAGCTTTACGCAATACTTATTTCATCTTCAGTCTTTCTAATCCTCAAACCTTTTGGAATAAGTACATGGCGAAAGATATTTTGCGACGAAAAACAACCAAATATTCCTTTCAATGAACACATCTACAACGAAACGCAATAAAGTTTTTCAGAATGGTTAGGAAGAAGCTACATGATTTTTGAATGATTAGCCCTAGACGTGTCGACGGAAATGGTTTGATAATGAAATTACTTTTTTGAGAATTAAACTACGACTTTATAGCATTGCAACATCAAACCTTTACCCCTGAATTAACTCCAGAACAAAGTCACGTTTTCCAACAAGTGTTACGCTAACTAGAATCCGGCAGTGGTGCACTCCTTTTTTTCAACGCCTCTAGAGGAACCGGAAAAACGTTTTTGCTAAGCTTATTATTAATGACCATCAGAAAAACCCAGAAGATAGCAGTTGCTATGGTTTAAATTCGGAACATTATGCAGAGACGCAATTGAAAATCGGTTATGGATGTTTGGACGCAAATGCTGGAGGTTATATTTTACTTCCAGAGAATTTTGTAATGTAGAAGAAAATGATGTAAATCTTATTGCTCAAAATTACCCGGGTTTGCAACAAAATTTAAATTAGGATCAGTGGCTGCGCGCAAGTTCAGTATTGGCGCCTAACAATGACATTGTCCATAAAATCAACATTGAAAATTTAAATGACATGGGGGGGGGAATTGAAGAAATATTTATCAATGAATACAATCATGGATAAAGAACAAAGTACTTCATATCCCACGGAGTTCTTAAATTCACTTGAACTTTCGGGTGTACCCTCACATAAACTTCAATTAATGCTAAATGTACCAGTTATGCAAAATCTCGATGCTCCTCGACTATGTAAAGAAACGTGGCTTTGGATCACAAAACTGATGCAGAATATACTTGGTGCCAATATTTGAACATATGTTCAATTTCCAGTTTTACTGTTGCTATTAACAAAGCTAACATTTCAGGTAGCAGGGGTGCATTTGGAAATGCAATGTTTTCCCATGACCAACTATATGTAATCTGATTGGTGTGTCCAATGCCCAAATCTTCATATATTTGCAACTGACGGAAGAACATACAATATGGTATACAGCAGCATCTTAGAATAATATTCTGTTTTGAGTTCTTTTGAAGAGAAACTATATATTAAACGTAGATACTTTCGATTTTTAAAAATATTAATAGTTTAAGTTATTGAATATTTGTTGTTAATTATTATAATAAATTACGTTTTCAGTTTTTTTGAACTAAGCTCAATTTTAGACATTTTAAATTTTATTGGTTCCAGTCAAGCAATAAAAAAAATTACCATATTATATTATTTACTTTCTAATGATAATAATTACCACTTTGACAGTTATTTAGAGACATCAACGCGAGCGGAACCGCGGGTAAAAGCTAGTTTTATAAATATAAAACAAAAGAAATAAAAAGCGTTAAGTTTTCTGCTTTTTTACTAGCCCTAATGTGGGCGGTGGTAAATATACTTACTGGTGGTAAGTATTACCATATATAATGTTAACACTATATCTATCAAGTACCAGTCAAATTGACCGTTTTCAAATTTTTGGAGGATTCACACATACTTAAAATCTAAAAACCACAAACAAACTTACGACTTCTTTAAATATGCATATACTACCGTTAAAGTGTATATTTCAGTTATTTCCTAGAATAACTATGTATTTCATGAAATAACTAGACAAATCAGTTAAAGTATATAATAATAGTAGAAAAATTTCATACTTTACCTAGTTATTCTATGAAATAACTAAGGATAGACCGTTAAAGCGAAAAATAAACAATTTCAAAGATATTTTATAAACTAATTGATCATAAATAGCTAAAATCTCTCGAAAAATACATTTGATCTCTTTTGCGGATGAGTAATTGATAAATAATAAGGGAAAGCAGATGATATGATTTAACTAATGTTAGGAATATAAGTAATAATAAACAGAAAAGCGGTAGAAGGTTGTAAAAATAGATTTAAATATATCAAAAATACATGCTGGGAAGATAAACTGTTGCTTCATAAAAAAATTGTGTACACTTTTAAAACAAAAATGCAAGAGTATGTTAATTTAAATTTCATGAGTACCTTTATTTTACTTCTCATTATTTATTGGAGCAAAGATTGCTGTGATAACATTGTGGATTGCACGAATTATTTTTGAAAATTTTGGCGCCAAAAATTTGTCGCCAAGAAGTGTGCTCTGCTATGATCCACCCTATTTTTTAATGCTACATAATCATATGACATATGCGCCTGTGATTTTTGCATCCAGAAAATCTATGGATTGCAGCCGGGGTCGAACCGGCAACCCCAATTCCAAGACTATAGTTTTTATTGAATAAATCCTGGTGTGTGTGCTCTGAAGATCCACCTTGTAAAGCATCTCTTCTCAAACTGTGGGGTGCGCCCCCTTAGAAGGCCGTGATAACTCCTCGAGGGGGCCACGAGCATATTGAAAAGTCGAAAACAAAAGATAATTTAAGAAAAATTTAATTTACAGTAAATAAACAAACAAAATACATTCTGACATTATAATAAAATGCCAATTTACACTGATATAGTTTAATAATAGTGACCCCAAGGGTTTGTTATATATAAAATTATATAAAAAAAATTAACACTTATCTTGAAAAGTGTTATTTTGAAGAATATGATGTACGGTTTTTAATAAATCCTTTAACTGCCGATTAAAAAAGTTACGTGATTCACCGACCAATGACACCGTTTTCCACGAAAGCACGCATATGTGATGTATGGGGGAGAAGAAAAGGAAAAAATAAGCAAATCCTCTGAAATATGTAAATCCTTCGCAAACATTGTTAAGATTCTTTTATTGCATTCCAAAGACTTCGTAATAAATTTAGGGATAGCAGTGAACAGAAAGACGCATATATACGTCCGGAGCAAAATTAATGCTTCGGCTGTTCGAGACGTTTATATACACCGGTGGAAATTAAGTGGTTAAAGTCGTATTTAAGCTTCAGCTTCAAGTTATAGCATTATTGAATTCTATACATTGTTATTGTATGGAGGGGTGGAGGCGCAATGAAAAGTTTGGTTGAATATTGGGTCACCAATATTGAGAGTTTGAGAAGCACTGTTGTAAAAGGTGCACCTAAACACCTTTCTCCCTCTATCCGAAAGAGAGCAAGAGCGCCCTCGTCACTTACCGCGGTCCAGAACTACGAGGTTAATCTCCAATAGCCATGCAATTTGTAGCCTAGTGAGATTACGGTCACGAACTCGTGGCGGGAGTATTGCGGGTTCAAGACGAGTGCCACTAAAGACTCGTTGTGTAGAGGAGGCCTATGCATGTTAAATCTGGCGTGGCTCAATGGCCTCCCGTTAGTATGTTATCGTAGTTAGGAGGTGTAAAGTGCTTGTTCAGTTGACGTCCTCTTTACTTGACCGAGGTTCAAAATTATGAAGTAAGTCACCAATGAGTGAGTGAATATTAACGTCGCGCTCTTTTAGATACACAAGGGCTTTTGCCAACGGACTTCATAATTTTGAAAAATGGTCAAGTGACGAGGACGACACCTGAGTTAGCACCATCCTTTCTTAACTACCACACCCACGGGAGGACGTTTGAGCTCTCGACAGATTTAACGTGCATCGCTCCCCTGTATGGCGAATCTTCAGTGGTACTGGGCTCGAACTCCTGACACGCCAGCCATGATCCGATACCTTGACCACTTGGCTACCGCGGCCACGAGGTAAGTCACCAAAAACGTCGTTTTGATGAGCAACGTTAAAAAATTCTCCAAATCTCTTTATTTTGATGCATACATTTCAACGGGGATCCCTAATGAGCAAAGAGGAGTCGGCTCATTGATTTGATTTTTTTCTATAAAAAATAATAAATTAATTAATAATGGGCTTAATTTTATTCAGCTAACATTTTGCAATGTTATTAACTTTCTTCCTCGTGTTATTTTTGATATGTAAACTTTAATAATTTATTATAATATCACACCCAATAATCTCGTCAATGTGTCAATCCCGAAAGCACACCAAAGCTCATTTTTCTCAAACTGAGGGGCGTGCCCCCTAGGGAGGAGTGATAGCCCTAAGTAGGGGGGGGGTTACATATAAAAAAGTCAAAAATAAAAGATCGTTTAAAACAAACAATATAAAAAAAAGTTTTTTTTTAAGTCAATTCCTACACTGCTGGCCACTGTAAATGCAACACCCTGAAGGAAGCACGCAAATAACATGAAATTTACAACATGCATTAGCGGAGGTAAGATATGCAAGCGATTAGAGTTTCAGCGCAGACATACATCACGCACGCCTGTGGCGCCACCTTAAAGCACTATTTAAGGCTTGGAGATTTCGACGATTTCTAGCTCGGCAATTGTGTTTTTCTTGTGGTTTTTAAAAAAAAAAACGATCAGTTATGTCTCGTAGAAAACAGCGATCAGCTTTTGATCAAGTATCCGAGTTCGACAGAGGAAGGATAGTGGCCTACCGAATTTGTGGATTATCTTTCAGGAAAATTGGTAGTCGTGTTGGACCAAACCAAACAACTGTAATGCGGATATATGATATTTGGGTGCAGGAGGGTACGACGGACCGACGTGGTCGATCGCATCCACCTTAGTGCACCACTTCACATGAGGACAGGCAAATTGTGCGCATGGCAGTGATGGATCGCTCAGTCACATCACGAACCATAGTACAGCACATTGAGTCTGTAACGCATCATTCAGTGTCTACGTGTACCATTCGACGCCATTTACAGCAGAGTGGTCTGTCCGCAAGACGTCCATTGCTTGGTCTACCCTTGACGCAGAGCCACAGACGTCTCCGCCGCCAATGGTGCGTTGAAAGAAGGATGTGGGTGGCAGAATGGAATGAAGTTGTCTTTATTGACGAGTGACGCATCTGTCTGCAACACCAAGATGGTCGGATTCGAGTCTGGAGACACCGTAGAGAGAGGATGCTGAACAGCTGCGTTATGCACTGCCACACTGGTCCTGCACCGGGTATTATGGTATGGGGCGGTATTGGATATCACTCTCGCACTCATCTAGTACGCATTGCCGGTACTTTAAACAGCCAGCTCTACATCTACGAGGTGTTGGAGCCAGTTGTCCTTCCTTACCTTCAGGGCTTAGCCACAGCCATATTTCAACAGGATAATGCGTGACCATATGTTGCACGCATTGTCCAAAGGTTCTTCGTCAATCACCAGATTGAATTGCTTCCCTGGTCGGCTCGCTCTCCGTATCTTTCGCCGATAGAAAACATGTGGTCCATGGTTGCGTAACGATTTACCCAGATTACACCCCCAACTGCCACACCAGATCAACTTTGGTAACGTGTAGAAGCTGCTTGGTCTGCTGTTCCCCAAGACACATCCAAAGCCTCTTTGAATCAATGCCGAGGCGTGTGGCAACGGTGATCTCCAACAATGGCGGCTACTCTGGCTACTGATTCTGGCAGGAACCACACTTTTCACAGAAGTCTATAAATTTAATCATTTGATACTTTTTCAACATGTTATCTACAAAATAAATTTTGTTGTGCTATCTCTTGTCTTTCTTGGTGTTGCATTTACGGTGGCCAGCAGTGTATTTAGATCAACAAAAAAAAAAATTATTTTAGTTTCTTTTGATTAAATAATTTCAATTAATATAAATTTGTATATACATATGACAGAATCACTACATTAAGTGGTAATTAATTTTTATTAATTATCATTAAAGTATCGTATTGTCATCTAACACAATCGTGTACATAAAATTTCATTTCAACTGAATGCTTTAAAATGTGAGGGGAAAAAAATTTCAAAGTTTTGACCCAAGTCACTTAAAATGAAGCCAACGTGGCTGTATCTGTAGTTCGTTAAATAATTATTTGTCAATTAATGTTAATTAATTATAATTAAATTATCTTATTGTTATCCAAAGCAATCGTATATAGAATTTTTCAGCTTAAATGAGCGCTTTAAAAAGTGAGAAAAAACCTTTTCAAGTGTTGGTATGTCGCCAAAATGGTCGCTAAGTCACCAAAAATGATGCCAACGTGGCTGTAATAATTAGTTTTAATTAATTATTTTTTTATGAATTATAATTAAATTACTGTATTGTTAAAAATTATTTTGCAATATATTCCAATTTAAAAACTAGAAAGTAAAAGTTTGACGTATCTATACGCGAAATCCTACTAACAATTCTCTTGGATATTTTTTGGGGTCAGCAAAATTTACCAATCTTCTCCTAAGAAAAAAACGTGATACGCAAATTAAGTTTATTATATATATTTCTTGTTCCGCGTTAAGAAAGTTAGAAAGTTGAAGTGAAGAGAATAGATAACAGAAAGTTAGAAGCTTAGAAGTTTAGTTAACCAGACGTGACAAGATGGGTACAGGTGAAGATTACCATAAGTGGTTGAAAAAGCTTGTGAAAAATTAAAGAAAGGAGTTGTCATTGATAAATTATATTGATTAGAAGGCTGCCTAAGTTCAGGTACTGTTACCTTCCTATTATGTTGATATTTAAAGTATTAAAGTGACAGTAAGTACATATCTACTGTGTAAATAAATATTATGGAAGAACACTTATTATAAAGTGGCTACTAAATATATTCTCCTCAAACGCGACTCTCGTCCCTTCCTTCTGTTGTCTGACTGGATCATCCTATTTATAGTGTTAAACTGATTTGTATTTAAGTCGACTTAAGTGATAAATAAAATAATTGGAATTTATCATATCGAATGATCCTTTACTTCCTTCTAAACCTTTATCTGGGTCACAGGGTAGACGGGAATTAGGTTCGTTTCAAAAGTAATATATGCCATCCAATTACTTAAAATATCTATTGCTTAAAAGAAACATATAAAAAATTTAACAATTTTGATAATTTGTACGGCTTATGTTTACGGTCGTATAGTAGATTTAGCGTCAAAATACATTATTACTAAATTAGATGCACAATTATTGTATGGGGGCGGTGAAATCTAATTGAAAATTGGGTCACAAATATTGAAAGTTTGAGAAGCACTGCGATAGCAAGTTTTCACACAAAGTAAGCTTACATTCATTGCTAGGGGAATATCCTTGATAAAAAAAAGTAATGCTTTGTTTTTTATCGCGTTCAATGGATCTCTATAACGTGTTATCTATAATACCGAATATGCTGAAACCTAGGAACCCCTACCGCCTTAAGCGCCAGTCATTTTTTGCTGACAGTCCTCTTACACGAACTGATGATAAAGTGCTGAATCGGACCTTCTGAATATCTTAAAATCTTTGAGCTCCAAACAGAGCCTTGCCAAAATAATCGTTGCCTCCAATAATGTATTCGGGAACCTCAAAGACTGCATAACCGTAACTTTTTACGAGGAATAGCAAATTTTGCTAACGAGCAGGTATGCACCATTAGGGAAAGAGATCGAAAATTATTTTTTTCAGAATTTTAAAATCGAACTATATGGAAAAACATGTTTTCTGGTATATAGATGAAAAGAAAAATAGAATAATTTTTTTTAAAATTTTATGTATTACCTGATAGGTTGAGGTTTAGGTATTAGAGCTTTTTTGTGGTAAAATGTAAATAATTTTTGTTACAGAAAAACAGGTATTTTAGTACTTTTTAAAATTTATTGCAATGAGAGGACGCCTACTAAAAAGTTACAAGAAAAAACACGTAAGATACAATTGACATGTATTACGTGTTAAATGTTTTAAAAAAACCTACTGTCGAAATTTAAGTACGCGATTAAGCGGAAAAAGCTTGAGTAGGACTAATACGACGTGCGGGGAGAGTCAACTAGGATTATGAAATAGTGCATGTACATATTGCAGTATTTAGTACTTATGCATAATCATTGCTTTTGGGTATTTATATTGTAAGAAAATAATTTTATTTTTTAAGTCTAAAATCCTTTAACGAAAATTTTTAAATTTTAAAAAAAAAATTCAACCCCTAAGTGGCAATATTAAATTTTGAAATTATTCTTTTATATTATTTTTCTCCTAATATCGATAACAGAGCATTTTTTCTCATAGGAAGTTCCGATTAATAATAACTTTTTCCTCCATATAACCGCGATCCACCCTAATGTACAACTATAAGAGTAAACGGGAGTAAAATCATGGAATTAAAAAAAAAAAAAATTTAGTATATATTACATATATTTGCATATTATTATGACTGAAAGTTTTTATACGTATTTAACTTACTTTTATTTGCTTCAGATTGAAGTATAAGTATTGTGACGTCGGCTCATTAGTCAAACACTACCCGAAAATACTTGTCAAGTTTGATGAACAGGGTGACCCCCGGAATGCCCAAATGGGACATTGCATCATCCAAAAAAGGACTGGGTATTCTTCTCTCATGTCATTCGGGTATCACAGATGTGAGTCGTTCCTGAAAACTACTTTGATGTCGCCACACCTTTTCTTTTTCCGACACCCAGATAATTTTAGTCTCTGTGATTTAAAGAAAGAACGCTTATGTGAACAGCATCCTTTGTTGGGTCACCATCCCACATGTGGGACTCGAACGACTTGAATGAAAAGGAATGTCAGTCTGTCTTGACAAAGACATACCCTCAGTGCCAAAGTGACAGGGCGATTTGTAGACCTCCAGATGGTAAAATAGGTACAGCACCGAAGTTGGTTTCAAACGCGCCAGCCTACGGTCTCCTAGAACCATTGGAGTTAGAACGAAGAAGAGGAGGGTCGTGGGCAGATCTGCTACACTCATCAATCAGAGTTGACTGGGGGTGTGAAATTCTCCCTCTCAGGTGTTTTAAAGGGTCAGCTCGCAAGTTGACGACCTTCTCGATTTCCTTCAGTCTTCTACAATACCTTCCACTTCAGTTTTTTTTCTTCAAGGACACTGGATGGGGGTTGCGGGGGCAGCCGCACCTCAATAACTAAGAGAGATGAACGTCGATGACCTTTGAAAGATGGGGTGCTGGAGTAGGGGGAGCAACAACTTGAATGAACTGATTTTGGGTGAGTGAGTGAGTGAATATTAACGTCCCACTGTTCAGCTACACGAGGGCTTTTTGGAGACGGTCTGCGTAATTTTGAACCATGGTCAAGTGACTCGGACGACACCTGAGCTGGAACCCCCTCTCCTAACTACCACACCACACCAACGGGAGGACGTTTGAGTTCTCGACAAATTTTACGTGCATCACTCCCCTACACGGCGGGTCTTCAGTGGTACTGGGATCGAACTCATGACATGCTAGCCCCGATCCGATGCCTAGATCACTTAGCTACCACGGCCACGAACTGATTTTGGACAATATCAGCGAAAGGGGTTTGCTGGGACAGCTACAACCATCTCAAGATCGTTAAACTTTAAACGGGACTTGAACTTTTCTCCAGCGAAAGGCTGTGAACATTTCCAATTTGATAATGAACATGATGCTATGTTTATTTAATTTTAATAAAATGCCTTTTGGCAAATATCTGTGTGATACCTCTCGCTGCAAAGTAATGAAGTAATTTTAAGGGATCATGCTATTATAGTATGCATCATATCATAGCCAGAATCATGTATCAGAGTTCCTTGTTCAGCTTTATATTTTGGTGATTTTGAGAATCGTGGATGAAGAAAAATTTTAATAATTGCAATACTCAAAATGTTAAAAATCACAATATCCACGCTCTCAGCTTCAGATTTAAGTACAACAAAAGTGAGCCTCATCTTCAGGTAAGCAAAACGATAATAATCAAAGTGAATGCGTGTAGATGGAAAATCCAAATTTAGCTCAACTAAGAGATTCTTAAGTTAGGAAAAACTTGCCTGTGAAACATAAATCTGAGACCTTTTGAATTAAGTCTGCGTCAGCTACAATGGTGATATTTTGTTACACTTCTATCATTAAATTTCTTGACATAAAATTATGGTTATGCTAATTTCTCACAAACAATTCGTTGAACTTGTATACTCATATTGAAGGATTTGTGTTGCAGAAATGCAGCAAATTAAAATCTACGCTATATAAGGAAGTTAAATATAAAAATATACAAGGGGCATTCAAAGGAAAAGGTACGAAATGAAATTGTTGATATAATTGTACACAGCGATTGCATTGATTAACGAGTCGAAGGATTCCTTGTTCCCAGAATTCCTGTGGTTAAGACGTGATCCACGCCTTCACAGCATTCTTCAGTTTGCAGCGGTGGCTTATGCCGGTGCGATAATGTTCTGTTACAGGCAGAGCTGTGGAGTGCACCGGTATTTGCTCCTGATGAAGGCTGCGTTAAACGAGAGCTGGAAAAATGCTGAGGTGCTGGCTGGAATTGGAGATATTGTTGAAGTATGTCATGTCTCTGCGTTGGTGTCCTCTCTCCTCTCGGGATTTTAGAGTCTATTTAAAGGTGGAATACGTCCCGCCCACGAAAGTGACACGTCATGTGTAGTCACTTCTGTTTGGACGTATTCGGTGAAACCGTTCTTCTATTGGTCCAAAGTCCCCCTTCGTGCGGTGTACTTTGCCACTGCGGCTTGGCTTGGGAACCGCGCCGTCCCTTACTGTCGGCTAGACCAAGGAAGGTCAGAGGTTGACTTCCCTTAGAACATCAGCGCTGGGGTGTCCACCCTGGGATACTTTCCCACGAGAAACTTCTTGACCGCCGAGACGTCACTCGTTCCCGACGGGAAATGGGTCTTTGATGGACACCGCCGCAAGTTCTTCATCCGAGTTGAGAGCTTCTGTTTCTGATGTTTTTTCAGGGGACCAAACACATGGAAATCGCAGGGTGACATTTCCGGGCTGTTGGGTGATGAGGCCAAGTTGTTCCCACTTGTGCTTGGTCAGTTCTGCTGTGACCCCGGATAACACAGTCTTCCCCTTGATGGTTCTCATCCAGTAATGAATAGCGGTCGGCTTACACCTTCCGCTGTCAGAAATTGTATAACGCATCGTTGCTTCTTAATCGCCGAATTTCGAAATGGGTCTTGACGATGTCTACCCACGCATGGCCACGTCAATTGGATGGCGCTCTTAATGACAGCCTCTGCTGTCCCCTGCGCATGCCGGCACCCGTACAAGCTCCGATCCCCGACAGAAACTCCATTCGAATGTCTAGATGTCTCGCTACGTTCTTCCATAGCAGGCAAATATGTTAACGTTTACGCTGCTACGATGTTTCGTATCTTTTTATTTTAACACCTTTGCATATTTCATTGTAGGTAAGTGTGTGGTGCAGAGGCGGCGGAGGTGCAGAGGCGGCGCAGATTTGAGTTGTTTTCCCTCCTGTTGCTGGGTTGCGTTGTTTCCCTCCTGCTATGGTTTTGGTTTTCGAGTCCATGGGGGAGTTGAGCTGTTTTTCTCCTACTATAGTTTTGGTTTTAGAGTTGAGGGGGAGTTGAGTTGTTTTTCTAATACTGATAAGTTGAGTTGTTTTTTAAAAAAAAATGTTAAAAAATTGAAGTATAGGAATGTTAAAAGTGCTCATGGCGCCACCTATTGGTTAAACTATACACTAATTTTAGATTTTAAAATGATTGAAGAAAATAACATTCAAATAAAAAAAATAATAATAAATCCAGATTCAAACTCACAGCCCCAGAACAAAATGTCTCCATAGGACAATAGTTTTTCAGTTACGCTAACTATTGTCCTATGAAGGCATACAGACCTGAAGAAAACTCATGTTTATAATGTCATGAATTTAATTTTGCAGGCGAAGCAGATGGCGACATTTTCTTAATTAAAATGAAATAAAAAAATATTTCATTTATATTATTTTAATAATTTGTAAATTTTAATTCAGTATAATGATTACACATACACAGTAAAAATGTGACGTGGAATACTCGTAATCAGCGTGAACGGGTTACTATTGAAATTGTCTTAGCTTGTCTGATCTTGATTCTACAAGAGGGCTGTGGAATGTTTTAAATCGTTTTCTTGAATGTTTTTTATAATAATCTTTTTTTTGAAAAAAAATGAGCACTTCTTATTATTGGAACTTATAAATTATGTAACTGAAGAATTTTTGAAAAATCTTTGCTTAGATAATATTTTAAGAGAAGTAAGAGAAATGTTATATCCACCTGATTATTTTGAATATTATGAGGATCTGAATAAAATGATTTTTAAATGTTTAATTTGAGTTAATTTTATTTATATTGTTTGTTAGTTTAATTTATGTTGAGATACTTTCTTTTTAAAAATAAGTGTGGGTATATTTAAAAAAAAAATTATCTCAGAATGTTTAAGTGTAAATGATATTTTAAATACATTTCATACAAAAGTAAGAAAAAAAAATACTGTATATATTTTTTGTATAAGTTTACGACAAGATTTGGCTTTAAAAAGTTTATTTTTATAAATCTGAAAAAAAATGGGTTTTTTATACGGTTATATTGTTAATTTTATTTATACTACTTTTTAGTTTAATTTATGTTGAAATAGTTTCATTTTAAAAGATAAATATCAGCACATGTTTTTCAAACAAATTATCTAAGTATTTTAAGCATAAGTGATATTTTAAATATATTTTGTATAAAAGTAAGGAAAATTTGTATGTTTATGTTTTTTAAAGCAAACTCTTTGCCTTTTCCAAAGAGTATGATTTGTATAACTATTCATTGTATTAACCATTTAGTTTTATTTTTTTTTCTTAATTGAATAGAAATAAAAAGAATATTTAATTTATATATTTTAATAACAAATTGTAAATTTTAATTCGGTATAATGATTACACTTAAACAGTAAAGATACAAAGTATAAATTGTTTATTCAGAAATCAACATCTTGTATTGCGTTTTACATTACAATCGCTTATTTACATTATAGGACAACAACAAGTTATAAAATTGAATTCAGTATAAGGATTACACATGTGCAGTAAAGATACAAAGTAAGTTGTTTATTTACAAAGGCAGCATTCCGTTTCACATTACAATCATTTATTTATTTTACAAAAAATCACATTTATTGTGTATTCATCACATCACTGGATTTTATGCCATACTGTTCATCGAATAGTTCTAAATTCGTCAGCGATCAATGTCCATGGGCAAGAGTAGTAATGCCATCACCATTAATAAACCTTTTGTCATCTTTATATGACAGAGCAAGTTTGTTTTGCTGTATTGAATGTATTGAATGAAATTTGGACCTAATTAAGTTTATGTCAGCATATTTTATATTTTGATTAAAAAGACAGATTTTGTAGTCCTCAAATGTTATTTTATTTTTTAAAGTTTGTTTTTTAATTCCTCTTAACCGCTTTTCAATCTTATGGTTTGTTTTGTAGGCATACATTTTCGATTTTAATCCTACGAATTATGTCATAATATTTCCTTTGTTTTCATCCTTCATTTTCCCGATGACTTTTTTGTTAACAAGAGGTAAATTGTAAATGTTGTTTTTATCATAATCTGAAGTATCATATAAGTTAATATCATCTTTCATGTCACTATAAAAATCATCAGTTTTTATTTCATATATAAAAGAATCGGTGTCTGTATACATGAGCCTTACTTTCGAGTCATAACGGTGCTTCATGTACTCACAGTGAAAAGAATACATTAGAACTTTTGATATGTCTAAAATTACCATTCCTACCTGTATTGGTTTCAAAAATTTGATTTTGGTTATTTTTAGATGGACGGTCATTAAGTTTTCAGAAAATTTTGTGCGTCGATTAAAATTTGATTTCGCTATTATTTTTCGAGTCTGCTCTTCTGTTGAGCATAAACGTATATCTACTCATCTTACATTTTCCATCGTTTTCCCGAATATGCTGTTATTCATTAGTTTGTAATAATCCTTCTGAAAGTCATTTACAGCTTTAATTCTTAATTTAGTATTATAATCTATGTAATTTTTAAGCCAAGGAGATTCAAAAAATTTTAAAACGCGACGAGGTTTTTCAAGACTAACCCTAATTTTAAATATAGCTTTAAATTAGAATAATGGAGAACATATTTTGCTTTGGGTTCCAAAGTAGGTAAAAGTCTAGGTTCTTTACAATTAGGTGGGGGCTTATTTTCAGGGGCAAGGGGAAAGTCTGAATGTTTGTCATGCAAATCGGAAGGATATTCAAGATCGATCTACTTCCAAGATGTAACCTACATCGGATTCGTCTGATAAATTTAAAATATCCTGTTCAGTTAAATTGTTATCACTCCAAACAAAACCTTTTAAGGGTAGATATATATATTTACTCATTGCATAACCGTACAAATTATTTGCGTCAAGGTACATTAAATATTTTATCTCATCATCTGGGTTGAAATTAGACATATATTTGTTGTTAGCTATAGCATAACGATTGCAGCACTGACTTATACTTCCTCTTACACCCTTTTCTATAAAAAGAATCAGGTCGCAATCTGTGAACAGTTCGATAGCTACTTTAGTATGCAATAACATAGCATCCCATGATAAAGCTGGGGTGGTAAAATACCAACTGGGGTCAAGTTTATAAGTTTGCATGCATATTTTCCGAAAGTTTTCAAAGAGATCTGTTAACAATAGGGCATCTGTTTTTACATACAGATCACAGTATTCCCCAAGATTATTTAAATGAAATTCATTAAATACTTTACATGCATGATTATAATCCTCTACACTTATAGGGTCCTCATTTAGTTTATTGTAAAATTTACTAATAGGTGGTAAACAAGAATCTTTACACTTTTCAAAACTATCAAAATAATCATACGGAAAAACTCATTTTCTTAAAAGTAAATCATTTTTTTCTAAATCAAAATAATGTTTCATATATTTAAATTCATCTTTTTTTTAGTGTTTTTATCAAATTTTCCAAATTAGAAGACATGAAATTGAAAGAATCTAAAAACCTTAACTGAAAATCATTTGAAATATTTTTACTGAAGGAAATACATTTTTCTTCGGTGTTTCGGAATTAAATTAATTTGTTTTTTATCATATCCTAACTCCTTAATAAAAATATGGGCGACATACCCAGAAAGATTTTGTTTGGAGTGATAACAATTTAACTGAACAGGATAATTTAAATTTATCAGATGAATCCGATGTAGGTTACATCTTGGAAGTAGATCTTGAATATCCTTCCGATTTGCATGACAAACATTCAGACTTTCCCCTTACCCCTGAAAATAAGCCCCCACCTAATTGTAAAGAACCTAGACTTTTACCTACTTTGGAACCCAAAGCAAAATATGTTCTCCATTATTCTAATTTAAAGCTATATTTAAAATTAGGGTTAGTCTTGAAAAAAACTCGTCGCGTTTTAAAATTTTTTGAATCTCCTTGGATTAAAAATTACATAGATTATAATACTAAATTAAGAATTAAAGCCGTAAATGACTTTCATAAGGATTATTACAAACTAATGAATAACAGCATATTCGGGAAAACGATGGAAAATAGAACGAAGAAGAGTAGATATACGTTTATGCTCAACAGAAGAGCAGGCTCGAAAAATAATAGCGAAATCAAATTTTAATTGACGCACAAAATTTTCTGAAAACTTAATGACCGTCCATCTAAAAAAAAACCAAAATCAAATTTTTGAAACCAATACAGGTAGGAATGGTAATTTTAGACATATCAAAAGTTCTAATGTATTCTTTTCACTATGAGTACATAAAGCACCGTTATGACTCGAAAGTAAGGCTCATGTATACAGACACCGATTCTTTTATATATGAAATAAAAACTGATGATTTTTATAGTGACATGAAAGATGATATTAACTTATATGATACTTCCAGATTATGATAAAAACAACATTTACAATTTACCTCTTGTTAACAAAAAATTCATCGGGAAAATGAAGGATGAAAATAAAGGAAATATAATGACAGAATATGTAGGGATTAAAATCGAAAATGTATGCCTACAAAACAAACCATAAGATTGAAAAGCGGTTAAGAGGAATTAAAAAGCAAACTTTAAAAAATAAAATAACATTTAAGGACTACAAAGTCTGTCTTTTTTAAAAAAAATTAAAATATGCTGACATGAGCTTAATTAGGTCCAAATTTCATTCAATACATTCAATAAAGCAAAACAAACTTGCTCTGTCATATAAAGATGACAAAAAGTTTATTAATGGTGATGGCATTACTACTCTTGCCCATGGACATTGATCGCTGACGAATTTAGAGCTATTCGATGAACAGTATGGCATAAAATCCAGTGATGTGATGAATACACAATAAATGTGATTTTTTGTAATGTAAATAAATGATTGTAATGTGAAACGGAATGCTGCTTTTGTAAATAAACAACTTACTTTGTATCTTTACTGCACATGTGTCATCCTTATACTGAATTCAATTTTACAACTTGTTGTTGTCCTATAATGTAAATAAGCGATTGTAATGTAAAACGCAATACAAGATGTTGATTTCTGAATAAACAATTTATACTTTGTATCTTTACTGTGT
Organism: Trichonephila clavata; assembly: GCA_019973975.1. Lineage (NCBI taxonomy): Eukaryota > Metazoa > Arthropoda > Arachnida > Araneae > Nephilidae > Trichonephila > Trichonephila clavata. The sequence goes on along the minus strand of BMAO01012583.1, from coordinate 172,154 downwards.
ATGTGTAATCATTATACCGAATTAAAATTTACAATTTGTTATTAAAATAATATAAATTAAATATTCTTTTTATTTCTATTCAATTAAGAAAAAAAATTAAACTAAATGGTTATTGCAATGAATAGTTATACAAATTATACTCTTTGGAAAAGGCAAAGAGTTTGCTTTAAAAAACATAAACACACAAATTTTCCTTACTTTTATACAAAATATATTTAAAATATCACTTATGCTTAAAATACTTAGATAATTTGTTTGAAAAACATATACTGATATTTATCTTTTAAAATGAAACTATTTCAACATAAATTAAACTAAAAAGCAGTATAAATAAAATTAACAATATAACCGTATAAAAAACCCCCAATTGTTTTCAGATTCATAAAAATAAACTTTTTAAAGCCAAATCTTGTCGGAAACTTATACAAAATATTTATACAGTATTTTTTTTCTTACTTTTGTATGAAATGTATTTAAAATATCATTTACACTTAAACATTCTGAGATAATTTTTTTTAAAAAATATACCCACACTTATTTTTAAAAAGAAAGTATCTCAACATAAATTAAACTAACAAACAATATAAATAAAATTAACTCAAATTAAACATTTAAAAATCATTTTATTCAGATCCTCATAATATTCAAAATAATCAGGTGGATATAACATTTCTCTTACTTCTCTTAAAATATTATCTAAGCAAAGATTTTTCAAAAATTCTTCAGTTACATAATTTATAAGTTCCAATAATAAGTGCTCATTTTTTTTCAAAAAAAAGATTATTATAAAAAATATTCAAGAAAACGATTTAAAACATTCCACAGCCCTCTTGTAGAATCAAGATCAGACAAGCTAAGACAATTTCAATAGTAACCCGTTCACGCTGATTACGAGTATTCCACGTCACATTTTTACTGTGTATGTGTAATCATTATACTGAATTAAAATTTACAAATTATTAAAGTAATATAAATGAAATATTTTTTATTTCATTTTAATTAAGAAAATGTCGCCATCTGCTTCGCCTGCAAAATTAAATTCATGACATTATATACATGAGTTTTCTTCAGGTCTGTATGCCTTCATAGGACAATGGTTAGCGTAACTGAAAAACTATTGTCCTATGGAGACATTTTGTTCTGGGGCTGTGAGTTTGAATCTGGATTTATTATTGTTATTTTTTTTAATTTGAATGTTATTTTCTTCAATCATTTTAAAATCTATAATTAGTGTATAGGTTAACCAATAGGTGGCGCCATGAGCACTTTTAACATTCCTACACTTCAATTTTTTCACATTTTTTAAAAAAACAACTCAACTTAGCAGTAGGAGAAAAACAACTGAACTCACCCCTCAACTCGAAAACCAAAACTATAGTAGGAGAAAAACAACTCTGTGCCGCCTCCGCCGCCTCACCAACAGGAGGAAAACAACATAACTCTGCGCCGCCTCCCCCGCCTCTACACCAGAATCGGCTTTTCTTAAATACTTTTTATCGTTCCTTTCTAGGGAGTGAGTAAATAATACCGTCGCACTGTTCAGCTACACGAAGGCTTTGGGCGACTGACTTCGTTATTTTGGACCATGGTCACATGATGAGGACGACACCTGAGTTGTCACCTACTCTCCTAACTACCACACCACACCAACGGGATGTCGTTGAACTCACGACAGTTTTAACGTGTATTGCTCCTCTATGCGGCGGGTCTTTAGTGGTACTGGGCTCGAACTCATGACATGCCTGCCATGATCCGATACCTTTGTAATGCCGGTCGGTTGCTGCTTCCCTCTGAAACCCCTTTACTACCCTCAGTCCTCCACTTGAACTTTGAAGGCGATTCTTATCTGGATTTAATCCTCGTCGATCGATCCACTCTCAATAAGCTTTCATTGATGAACTCCAAATGCACTTAATCATTCTACGATCCTTCACTTTTCAACTAACCAACTAACTCGCCCGCTCCTTGCTAACTCTTCAAACTCGCGAATACAGAATTTGTATAATATACTTCATTTGTGCATAATCACGCTTCCTTACTCGGTGAAAGTTGGTTGAAATTAATATTTTCCTAAAAAAGTCATGAAGGGATTAGTAGAACCGCCACTTGGCTACCGCGGCCACCATTTTTCCTTTCTAACATGGTTCCAAAATTCAAATGATAGTGACTTTTAAGTACAGTCATTCATTAACTAAAATTTCATTTGAACGATTTTCCTTTCCTTTAGTATATATGTCTAGATATATAATCTTCTGTTATCCTCTCATCCAGTATAGGGGTTAGTGGCGCTACCTGCTGTGCCGTAGGGGTTTTGAACCCGGGGAATGTTTGCGAATGGAGAGTGCCTTTGCGGCAGGGGGTACTCTGAATTGCCGTTGAGCCGCAAGTCCTCTCGTAGGGTTAGTGGAAAGGGAAGAGAGGTGGGAGGCCCCTGACCTTCTCATCTCCCTCAAAATTGGGGTGAAAACAAGCCAATTCAACCTGACACCTGCAGGGTGCTCAAAACTATGACTAACAACAGGCGTATATGTAGCCTTTTGCGACAATGAATTTTTCCGATGCCATCGATCGGGTGGAATTAGCAACAGCAACAAATGATTCGTAGGCGGTTTGATAATAATTGATGTTAAATTTATTTCTCAGAAATGAATAAGCATAAAAATTAAATGATTTAATTAAAATTGTAATATTCAAAATAGAATATATACCGATTATTTACTTTATAATCTTGAGTATTTTTTGAGGACGCTTTCGTCATGGCATCATGAGGTCATTGGTTCATTTTTGCTGCCAAATCATGGGTCTCGATACCACTAAAGGACTATGGTGTAGAGGAATTCATGTGTTCTGAATCTGTTGAGGCAGAAAATCAATTCGTTTGAGTAAAGTGGATTTTTGGAGAGTAAGGCACGCACGCACGCACACACACACAAATATCTTTTACTAATACCTTCTCCATGATTATAGTGGCCACGGTAGCCAAGTGGTCAAGGCATTGGATCGTGGCTAACATGTCATGAGTTCGATCTCAGTACCACTGAAGACCCGCCGTGTTGGGGAGCGATGCACGTAAAATCTGTCGAGAGTCTGCCTTTGGTGTGGTGTGGTAGTTAGGAGAGGGGGTACCAGCTTAGGTGTCATCCACGTCACTTGACCATGGTTCAAAATTACACGGACCTTCCCCAAAAGACCTCGTGTAGCTGAACAGTGGGGCGTTAATATTCACTCAATCACCTATCCATGATTTTAATAATTCAACAATAAATTAGTAATATTAAAACAAACTGTTTTTATGTACTCTACTTTGAATGAATGAATAGAAATTGTTTTATTAACGATTGAAAATTTGAATATATATATAGGGAGAGAGTGAACTAATAGTATGATTTGAAAAAAGAGCATGATTTGTCTGCATTGTTGTAACAATGCACAACCGGTTTGGCTAGTTTGGTTGAAATACCAGTTTCAACACCAACTTTTGTCATTGTTTTAACAGTTACATAGTTACAACAATGGAAACGAATCTAAGGTGGTGTCAGAAACCAGTAATTAATGTAATTTAATTAATTAACTGGTAATTAATAAATTTATATTTGAAAAAATGTATTAAAATCAAGTGACATCCACTACAAGTTTAAAAAAATTATTTGATCTTGATTGTATGAATATAAAGTATTTTATTAACGATAGAAAATTTGAACAAGAGATATACATATATATATATACTAGCTGTTACCCGCCCGCTTCGCTGGGTATTTCATGATGTTTTATAAATTTTTACTGCTTATATATATGTATAAATTATTGATATCTAAGTCCTAGCATTAAGAATTCGATTGAATTGAAAAATATACTAATACCTGTAACTGTCACCTGTTGATAAAAAAAAAAAGGCAGAACTCATCTAATTTGTATTTTCTAAAAATCTCTAAAATTGAAGCATAGAATGATGTTTGCTCTTTCGTAACTCAAAAACCAAGTGGATTCCGCCATTCGGGACTCTACTCCGTAAATTGAACATGCAAGCAAATTTCAAGTCTAAATCTAACAGAAAAAAAAAAAAGTTTTACTATCAATATCCCCGTAATCCCGTTGAGAGCCGTTTTCCAAAATTACCGCTCTTAGCGGATTTCAATTCAACAAAAGAAAAATGCAAACCAAATTTCATTATTATAGTCCTTGTAGCTCGAAAAAAGTAATTTTTTTTGTCAATACGTCCCAGTAACCCCCTGCAACCCCCCAGAACTTGATTTGCTTAAAATTTATTCTTAGTGGATCCCTATTCAACAAAAGAAACATGCTTAACAAATTTCAAGTATATGGGTCTAACAATTAAAAACAGGAATTTTTTTCTGTAACTCCTCTTGACCCCTCGCAAACATCCTTAGGGGTCAATTTTCGTTTTACTCTTTGTTAGAGGAACTCTATTCCATGAAAGGAACATGCCTACCAATTTTCAAGCAGGATGATCAAATAGTTTAAAAATGGAAATATTTATCGATATTACGCCTCTTAATCTACCGAAATTAAACTTGGTAGTTGATATTCGCGAAACCCATTTTGTAGCGGTTCTCTACTTTACGAAAGGAATCTGCTTATCAAATTTCAAGACTGTACGTCTAACAGTTTAAAAATGGGGATAATTGTCTATAACGCCACTTGAGCCCCCGCAACGCCACTTCTGGGTCTGTTTTCACAAAACCATTTTGTAGGGGAATTGCACTCTATGAAAGGAATCTGCTTAGCAAAATTTGAATACTGTGTGTCCAATTAATTAAAAATGCAAAAAAATTATCAATAACGCCCCTTGAACCCCCGCAACGCCACCTAGGGGTCGATTTTCACAAAACACATTTCGTAGTGTATTTCTATCCTATGAGAGGAATCTGCTAACCAAATTTCAAGACTGTGAGTCTAATAGTTTAAAAATAGAAATAATTATTTATATCTGCCCTTAACCCCACGCAGCACCTCTTGGGGGTCAATTTTCTCTAAACCCGTTTTGTAGCAGATATTTACTCCATGAAAGAAACATTACTACCAATTTTCAAGCAGGTAGGTCAAGTAGTTTAAGAACAAAAATATTTATTTCTTACGCCACTTATTCCCCTGCAACGCCACTTAGAGGTCTGTTTTCACAAAACCTTCTTATAGCTGATCTCTACTCTATGAAAGAAATGTATTTATCAAATATAAAGACTGCGTCTAATAGTTTAAAAATGGAAATAATTATCTATAACGCTTCTCAAGTCCCGCAACGCCACTTGGGGGCAATTTTCACGAAACCCATTTTTAGCGAATCTCTACCCTATGAGAGGAATCTGCTTACTAAGTTTCAAGACTGTACGTCTAATAACTTAAAAATCGGAATTTATAACGCCCCTTAACCCCCCGCAACACCCCTTGGGGGTCAATTTTCCCCAAACCCGTTTTGTAGCGGATATTTACTCCATGAAAGAAACATTCCTACCAATTTTCAAGCAGGTAGATCAAGTAGTTTAAAAACGAAAATATTTATTTATTACGCCACTTAAACCCCTGCAACGCCACTTAGATGACTGTTTTCACAAAACCTTCTTATAGCTGATCTCTACTCTATGAAAGAAATGTATTTATCAAATATAAAGACTGCGTCTAATAGTTTAAAAATGGAAATAATTATCTATAACGCCCCTTAACTCCCGCAACGCCACTTGAGGGCAATTTTCCCGAAACCCATTTTGTAGCGTATCTCTACCCTATGAATAGGAATCTGCTTACTAAGTTTCAAGACTGTACGTCTAGTAACTGAAAAATCGGAATTTATAACGCCCCTTAAACCCCCTGCCCCCGCAACACCCCTTGGGGGTCAATTTTCCCAAAACCCATTTTGTAGCGGATATTTACTCCAGGAAAGGAACTTACCTACCAATTTTCAAGCAGGTAGGTGAAGTAGTTTAAAAACGGATATATTTATCTATTACACCCCTTAATCCCCCGCAACGCCACTTAGAAGTCTGTTTTCACAAAACCCGTTTTGTAACTGATCATTATTCTACGAAAGGAATCTATTTATCAAATTTAAAGAGAGTGCGTCAAACAGTTTAAAAATGGAAATAATTATCTATAACGCCCCCTAAGCCCCTGTAACGCCACTTGGGGGTCAATTTTCACCGAACTCATTTTGTAGCGGATCTCTACTCTCTGAAAGGAATCTGCTTACCCAATTTCAAGATTGTACATCAAGTAGTTTAAACATGGAAACAATTATTTATAACGCCCCTTAACCTCCCGTAACGCCCCTTGCGTTTCGAATTTCGGAAAATCCTTTCTTAGCTGATGTCTACTCTATAAAAGGAACATGTCTACTAAATTTCAAGTCTGTAGGTTGAATAGTTCCAGAGATTTCGTGATTAGTCAGTCAGTCAGTGAGTGAGTCGCTTTTCTCCTTTATATATATAGATAAAAGATAAAATAAAATGTGTGCTTTAAGATTCATTACAGAGAGTAGCCACTTACTAGTCATTCTTAGGGTGAGTAAATGAAAGTATAGTAGGAGAGTCAAAGTTGGCTATCTTGCACCAAACAGTTGTTTAAAATGTAGTAAAAATTTCAAACCAGAATGAGATACACCGACGTGATGTCAGATGCATTCAAAGGCAAAAAGTATTATTTTATACTAAAAACAAAACCATATGGAAAAGAAAATTGCAATGAATAATTGATAAAACAATTATACATGTGAAAAAAAAATAATAAAACCTTCTAATAATATCAAACATGGAAACGAAGAGGGGGGGGGGGGATTAACAATCACTTTAATTTTCTCTGTTCAATAATCAAAGAATATTTCCTCATTAAAATATTATCTTCCCAATATTCAAATGTTTCCTTTTCATACTTTGATATTCATACTTTTCAATTAAAATTTTCACAAAAAAAAACAAAAAAAAGTACTTTACCAACAAAAATTTAAAAATCACAATTAATCAAACATTCAAGATATTTTTCATGAATTTTTTTTTGAATGCCTATTAAGAGATAAACATTACATTAAGACTCAAATAGTCATTTCGAGAATTCAATAAATAGGAAATGAAGCATTGTTTTTAATATAAAAAGCAATATGCAGTACCTCACGCATTTATCTTTTTATTTTCATCGTACCTTCTCCGCAGTGTTAAGTTAATTTTAGGACTTCGATATCGGATTGTTTGTCTCAAGGTCAATTAAAGTGAGCTTTATACTTCTAGGTCATTTATTGCTAGCTTACGTTTATCTTTTAAGTTGCCGCATTTTTCTATTTTTCCTTCAAAAAAAAAATGTTTTTGTACGCATGTATGTGGACATAAGTTAACATAAATTGATAAATGTAACACGCGATATATTTTTTCCCCTTCATTTTTATGTTTAAAAGCTGCTTAGCGTGCTTTTACACTTGATAACAAATGTGACAAATACATAAACAAGAATAGAAAAAAAAAGTAGCCTCTTCAAGTATTTAAAGCAGATATGAGGCTACAATTGTGTAAAATGTATGTGAAGAAACTTTATAAAAAATTATACTAATTAAAATGACAAATATTAATTACTTTTTACGTGGTTCAAAATTAAGTGTTCGTATGGAAATTAAAAATGACTTTATTTAACACTGTTGAAGTAGGACACATTAGTTATCAACACATCTCAGAAATTTGCACATTGTATAGTAGCCTTATAGAAATTTCTAGAAGGGTTGATACTATAGAGACTTCTCGATGATTCCTTGGCGACATATTTCTGGCCAATCTTGTTACCTGAGGCACAGCTATGGTTGTCGTAATCTTATTTTTCATGTTTATACTGTGAAATGAACTTTGCCAGTTATATTCTATTTTCCCAGCCACAACACTCTCCTTGTGGGAGGTCAATTTCTGAAGCATCTCTTATTTTTCAACTAATCATTTGAACATGGTTTCCAGAAACTCTCAAAACGTAAAACAATAAAAACTAAACCAATACCGTGTTTTTAGATGGCTGTTTCCTCCAATATTACAGCAATAATATTGATCACTCTATTTTTTTATTATTATTTAATATTGCCTATTTTCGTTCAAACCTAAGGCAGCTTGAAAGCCTTTCTGTTTTAAAACATGATCAAATCGATGAAGAGAATCACATAAAAAAAGTACTTTGTAGACCTTTTTTTTTAAATATCGTCGAGAGATTTTTAGATCAAAGTAAACTGTTTAATATGATTCCTGAAGGCCATTTAAAACTCTAGATCCATAAAATTTGTTGTCAAGAACTAAATTGTTAATCTAATTAAAATATTTGGATGATAAATATTCTTGTAAAATTAGCATTGACCAAGAATTTTTTGTATGGGAAACAAAACAGAAAAGAAAGAAAGAAAAAAGTAACATTAAAAAAAAAAAAACCTAAAAATCATCCACCATGGCATTTTAACAGCGTGCGTCATTGGAAACAAATCTTGGTATTATCATTTTGAAACACATAAAATAAAGCATTGGAGCGTAAATAAAATTATGTAACCAAAATAACACAGAATGTAAACGCTAAAAAAAAAAAAAAAATTAAATGCTCATTTTTGGTTTACATATTTATGATCCCGCCAACTCATACAATTGCATTTTTATGACCACAATTTTAAAACAATTTTTAGTAAGATATTCCGAAATTCTAACAAAAGAACTAAAAAAAAAAAGCAATATTTTTATTTGTAAAACCGCTTAAGAGCATAAGATTTTTTTTTTAAATTAGCAAAATATTAATTAAAATGAATAGTTATTCGTCTAAAAACTATGAATATGCAATAATTCAATTTTTTTTTTCCAAATCACAAATAATTCAATATTTTTATTTGTAAAATCGCTTAAAAGGATAAGATTTTTTTTAAAAAAATTATCAAAATATTGATTAAAATGAATAGTTATTCGTCTGAAAACTATGAATATGCAATAATTCAATTTTTCCCCCCAAAAAGGGAAGCATTTGATATTTTATGAATAAAGTAAAAAGATTAAATATTCCATATACAAAATGACTCAAGCTTCAAAGTCCTTATATTTAAATAAATATTTATTTCATCATCCAGATAAAAAAGAGATATTCAAAAATTACTGATTTAAAAATATGTCTGCAATTCCAGAAATAAAAAATAATAATAAATAAATAAAACAGTGGTAATATAAGTACACAGGCTTTTTTTTTTCGCGTTAAGCGAAAACATTTGTTTAAACAGCCCATTTATGAATAAAAATATTAATCTTTGTAAGCGCAAATATTATTTAAAATTTAAAAATTAACAGTAAAAAAAATTAAGAAATAAAGTAAAATTTTTATTTTAGTTAAATTCTAAATGAAAAAAATACTTGAAAAAATATATATATATTAACTCTACAAAAAATGTATTCCGCTTAGGAAATTTACAAGGAATTTTTACACAGAATAAACAAACATTACTTTTTAAAATTTTGTCACCTCTATCACAACATAGTTGCATAATAATTGAAAATTTTGATCACCATTTTTATAGCACGATTGCTCCCATAATTGTAACAATAAAAATAAAATAATCAAAAAGGGCATAAAAAAATTAATAATAATACTGGTTTCCACCTTGTTGTTAAAGCAAGTAATTTTTGTCATTGCCCCTCTTTTTACTCAAAATAGTTGTATAAAGTAGCTGCTTTGCTTTCATCATGAACGAAACATGATAAGATTTATTAAAAAAACCTCTAATTTAATAGTTTTCACATTTTTTTTTACTTCTAACCTACGAAAAGAATTACGTAAAACAATTTTTGTATGCTCAAAATACTACAAAAAGCTAACCATTAAAACTTTTAAAGAAAAATTGAATATTTTAAAATGCTACTTCTACAATAATTGACTTACATACATGAAATTTGATTTATAAGTACGTAAGACTATGTATAACAAAAGTTGGCATGGGTTTCCTGTTAACAAGACTGATATTCGTAAATTATATATATTTTTTTTTGTGAGTGCTTATATTGAAAATTCACTAAAAATTGTACAAATTCTGAATTCAACTATTTTTAAAAAAGCATATATTATATTGCTTTGATTGAAAAATGCATTCTAACTTTTGCTGCGCGTACTGATTGCGATAGTTAGATAAGAAAGCATTTGGCACATTAGGAAAAAAAAGTCCTAGTATTTTAAATGAATATAAACTAGTTGTTGAGATAAATGAGTTGCAAGTTTTTATTTACTATTGGAACGTGAATAAAAACGAAAAAAAAAAAAAAGGTTATCATAACTCTGGATTTTTTTTAACTTTTAACTTTCAAATTTTGTGAGATTATAGAAAATGAATATAAACTAGTTGTTGAGATAAATGAGTTGCAAGTTTTTATTTACTATTGGAACGTGAATAAAAACGAAAAAAAAAAAAAAAAAAAAAGGTTATCATAACTCTGGATTTTTTTTAACTTTAAACTTTCAAATTTTGTGAGATTATAGAAAATTATACAAAGAGAATATTATTAACTAACAAAATTTTATTTAAGTTTTTGATTGTTTTTTGTCAATCGAACATCATACTGTTTCTCCTTAAAACACCATTTACCTTAACTTTAAAAATATAAACACTTTGTCACGTGGCCCTAGACAAAAAAACAAAACAAAAATCCGTGACCAGGAATTAAATTTTTTGAATCATAGATTCTTTTTTTAAAGTCCCCAACAAAACATAACAAAAATCTGTGAATTTCATTAAATTTTTTTGAATATTTTTGATAAAATTTATAATATGTAATACATTTTGTTTTTAATTATCAAAACATCAATTTAAAAAATATGAAAATTTGTGACGTAACCCTACAAAAAAAAAAACCCGAGATAGAAAAATTAAATTCTATGAAATGTAGATTTTAATTCCACAACAAAACAAAACAAGATTTTTTTTCAATAAATGTTTTCAATATTTTTGATAAAATTTATCATATGCTGTAAATTTTGTTTTTAATCATTAAGGCATCAATTACCTTAATTTTAAAAAAAATGAAAATTTGTGATGTAGCTTCACAAAGAAAAAAAACCGAGACAAGAAGTCAGATACTATGAAAAATAGATTCATGAAGTCAAATACTATGAAAAATAGATTCAAGAAGTCAAATACTATGAAAAATAGAACCAATAAGCCAAATACTATGAAAAATAAGTTAAAGAAGTCAAATTCTATGAAAAATAGATTCTTTTTTTTTTAAATTTCCCTATCAAACAAAACAAAATATTATCAAGATATTTTTTTCAATATTTTTTTCCTTTATGATGCGCTGTGTACATATTTTTTTCATTAATAAACCATTTTTTACATAAAGATGAACATTTGTGATGTGGCCCTAGAAAAAAAATACTAGAAAGGAAATTAAATTCTAGGAAAAATAGATTTTTTTTTTAACTCCCTACAAAACAAAACAATTTTTTGAAATATCATTGATAAAATTTATGTTATGCTGCAAATAAAAATTTTATTTATTTATTTTTGCAACAAATAATTGAAAGCATTCATAATTTGATAAACGTAACAAAAGAACGTACCCTTCGTTGCCAAGACTGGCGCGAGTATCCAATATGTTTTCCACCCACATACTAGGAAATCACAGTAAGGAACGAAAATCAGTTGATTCCCATTCAATGCCAATACGATCGCATGCGCAATCACCACGCGCTGACCCACAAATATAATGAAACTAGACGGTGAAAGTAAACATTTCGCACTCTCGGCCTTGAAAAGGAGGCCTCAAAAGAAAAACAGACTCTGATCTTTTTTCTTTTTTTGAGTCTCGTGCTTTTGTGGTGAGTTCACAGGGAATAAAAACTAGATATTCCGGTAAAAAAGAAAGAATTCAACAAAAATTTGTTTATCTCTCGTTCTTCTCACGTGAGTTGGGGGTGAAGCAAGGTTAATGGATCACTCGGTGAACAAACTTACGTTATCGGGAAAAAAATAACGATTGATCATTTTATGGGTGTCCAATTGGACGACATCCATTCTTGTATGGAAACGAGATTAAGCAAGAAATTCTTTTCAATTAGTAAAACGTTTAAATTTGAACGAAAATAGAAATTATCTTGAACAGCAGTCTGGAAACCTCTCCACTCGATAATTCAGTCACATCCTTTCGTCGAAAAAAACCCCAAGAGCACAATTGATGAAAAAATTCAGGAAAATGATGAAGACGTTGAGGGCACCCTGCAGACTCCTAAAATGTCACACAATGGACATAAATAAGGGCTGTTGAAACTGTCTTTCAATATTTTGAACAAGGTACGTTGGCAATAGATTTTCTGTTCTTTCGTCGCCTTCGTGATGAAGCAGCAAAACGCAGACTGCACTAAGGAAGAGGCATTAAAAAAAAAAAAAAAAGTAGCCAGTTTTTGCAAAATCGGCCACTTAATTTTAATGATAGACAGCTTTTTGCTTTCATAAGAAGCCCAGCGGCTGTTTGGTGAATATACTGTTGCGCGCGTGTGTGTGGTATTATAAAAAATTAAAAGTAAAAAAACTTTTTTAGAAACAAGCTTTTATTTAAACGCGCTAAAAAGAATAAAATAAATTTTTCTTTAAAATTTTTTTAGTATCAACTTATAACGTCATTACTCAATTTATATGATATATAAGCTTGTCGCGAGATTAAAGCACTCTTATTTACTTAGTTTGAAAATTTTAAGAAATTGAAATCAATCAGATCAAGTGGTTTAATTTACTTGTTTATCTGCAGAGGTAAATCTAGCGACAAGCTTTTATATCATATAAATTGTGTAATGACGTTATAAGTTGATAGTAAAAAAATTTTAAAGAAAAATTTATTTTATTCTTTTTAGCGCGTTTAAATAAAAGCTTGTTTCTAAAAAAGTTTTTTTACTTTTAATTTATTTTTTACTTTTTAGTTATCACTGGACAGGTTTCTTAGTCTGTTCATCTCATTCAACGCATCATTGTTGCTAGGTGTTAGCCAATTATTTTCGAACAGTCGAGTTAAATGAATTCTCGCAAAAAGGGTACTAGACGAAAAACACAATTTTTTCTTAAATCCGTAAATTTTAAGCAATTCTTTCGATCTTCGTACAGATCTTGGGTAATTTTATCCTACACACGAAAAAAAGTTTTATGAGATTTTCTTCATAAATGACAAAGTTATTAAATATTAAAATGTTGAGTATTTTTTGAAAAATCGTAAGAAAAAATTTTCGACATTTTATTTTTTAAATAACTGATTCTAAAAGAGCAAATCATGAGCTGTTTTAGTACGGAATGTCGATTCATTTAAGCAAAAAAAAATTCATGCGCGTCGATGTAGACATTATTTTCATAAAAACGCATCGATTTTGACTTATTTAAAAAAAATCGTAAGAAATACAAATATTATTATTTTGTAAAAAACATTATACCGTATCGGGACGAAATAAATGATCTTTCCGATTCTATAATTATTTTTTGTCTGAGCTTCATAGATTAACCTCTTAAGCGGTCAATTTTTTTGACCAAAATTTCCTCAAAAAAAGCCCATTTTTTAACTGCATGTAACTAAGCATAATAATTAACAGAACACGCGAAAATGGAAGATTTTTATTTTAATCTCCGGTTTAAAATTTTACTCACCTTTTTTTTATTTTATAATTTTTGAACACAAAAACCCTTAAATGTTTGCTTTTAATAAGTACATTCTGCGTACCATGAAGAATATTTCACATATATCTTAAAATATATTTTCTTCCACTTACCAAAAAATTTCATGTTTATACCTCTTTTTCATACGATTGATAGGATTTCATGTGTGTGTGTGCATATTTATATGCACACACAATATGAAGAATAGTGTAACACTAAGTCTTATATTCCAATGGGGATAGAGATAATATCGACTTCTTTGGATTATCTATCCATTTTCCTTTTTCTTAGGCAACAAATTGTACATTTCCTTGTAAATCCCTGTTCTTTATCTAATATTTTCAAGAATATATATTCTTGCCTTCAGTGAAAAATTCTCACCTTCAACACTACCAAAATTCTGACTGAAGAGTAGTTCAGTACCATGGACAAACTCTCTCTGCATCTCCTAAAGACACACTATACTAATAACCTTATCTATACAAATAAATAAAATTGAAGTGTCTGTTTGTAATTTCACATTAGCAGCTTTTTACTTAATGCACTAAAAGTATATACGGTACTGATAACAAAAAACCAATTTTTAAAATTTTTGTCTGTCTGTCTGTCTGTCTGTCTGTTTGTTCCGGCTAATCTCGGAAACGGCTGGTGCGATTTTAAAAATTCTTTCACTAATGGAAAGCTACATTAACGGGGAGTAACATAGGCTATATTTTATTCCCGTATTCTTACGGGAACGGAAACTATACGGGTGAACGGGAAACTGAATGCCAAGATGAACGCCAAATTGAACGCCAAGCTGAGCTAATGAAGTCGTTGTTTTGGTTACTGGCGACCGATGCTCTTCATGAGACATAACAGTGTTACGCGCACATCATAATTCGCTGACACGTGCCATAATTTTTTTTTATGATAGTTATCTCACTGTTCAGTTAAGTAGAGCATCGGCTGTTTCGGATGCACTTTTAAAAATTTTAAATCAAGGCTTCATAAGCAAAAAGCAATGCAAGAAACAAAAAATTGATAAGTTTTAATCCTTTCTCTTTTTTTTATTTACATTTTTAGTCACATTTAAACAATAGTTATTATTTGCTTAATATTTATATTGTAATCGAAGAATAATAATTTTCAAGGTATCTTTCATTTTTCTACCTCTCTGTTTTTCTTAATTCAAATTGTTCTTAATTGTGAGTTTTTTTCATTCGTTATATTTAAGCTGTTTTAAACTTTAACAGCTGAACTTCAAGTATAATAATTAGAAATCAATGTTAAACATTGTTAGGTTTTTATTCATGAAAATATTTCAGATTTTGATAAATTACTCTTAGGTTATTTTATTTAGTTAACTGCGTAGGTAGTTGTTTCTAAAATAATTCAAATTGTTCTTAATTTCTTAATTGTGAGTTTTTTTTAATTCGTTATATTTAAACTGTTTTAAACTTTAACAGCTGAACTTTAAGTATAATAATTAGAAATCGATGTTAAACATTGTTAGGTTTTTATTCATGAAAATATTTCAGATTTTGATAAAAAACATAGCATTTATGATGATGTTCACAATCTCAATATAAAAGAAGATTCGTGGTTGTGTGAAAGATCCATTTTAACACCTATAAACGACCAGGTTACTGCGCTTAATCAGCGCATGTTAAATAAGCTTCCTGGTGAATCACAAACATACCTTTCCATCAATACAGTTTGCAATCCGGATGAAACGGTTAGTTATCCAACAGAATTTTTAAACAGTATAATTGTGCCTGGTCTACCTCCTCACAAGCTAGAACTTAAGATTGGCGTTCCCATCATACTACTCCGTAATTTAAACCCACCAAAACTTTGCAATGGTACTAGGTTGCGAGTAGTGTCATTGCAAAGAAACGTTATAGAAGGTCGTATAATATCCGGATGCGGAAAAGGTAACATAGTACTTATACCACGAATTCCCATAATACCATCGAATTTCCCGTTTGAATTCAAAAGACTACAATTCCCTGTAAGTGTCAGCTTTGCTATGACAATTAACAAGTCACAAGGGCAAACGTTAAGCAAAGTTGACATAGATTTAACTAAGAGTTGCTTTTCACATGGCCAACTATAAGTGGCATGTTCACGTGCGAGGAATGCCACTGGCGTTTTTGTTTTAACTCAAGAAAATCGTACACCAAATATTGTATATAAAGAGATTTTTCAATAAATTTAATACTGTATATAGAGAGGATGTTCAATAAATTTATACGAAAAAAACCACACAAAAATTAACAAAAAACAAAGAAAATAAAAAAAATAGAACAATAAACACCAAAAAGCAGAAAGAACACAAAAATATAAAAACAAAATATTGATTCACAAAGTAAAAAAATGACATTAAACTCTCTCTCTCTCTATACATATAGCGTGTATGTATTTCTTAACGTGGAATACAGAATTATTAAGTTTTCGTAAGATCTGTGAATTGAACAAAACACTTTTTTGTAAATTTCTACGTGAACGAAGTCGCGGGTAACAGCTAGTTATAGGAATAAAAATGTCTGTGCAAATAAAATATAGAAAGAAAAAATTTCGGTGCCTGTACAGCGCACGCGCAAACCGGTTGTGGCTAACTTTCAGGAGCCCGTAAGGTGTACGAGCAAACCAGTTAAGGGGTTAAAGTTAGAATTTCTATAATACTCCATCTCAGTTTAACTTGGCAGCGTTGAGAAAGGTATACAATGTACCAATCTACTTGAAAAATAGCTCTACTTTTTTTGTTTTGAATTTAAATCCAAGAAAATAGATAGAAATTTGTAAAAAAAAAATTGCATATGTTGTAGAAATAAGATTATTTTTACGTTGTAGAAATGTAACTATTTTTTAGACAAAGTTAATTAATACAGTCAATAGCGCAACGTTATGAAATTCCAGTTTGGTTGAAAACCGATTTTCGACGCCAACTTTTGTCATTGTTGTAACAATAAAATTATTACAACAATGCAGATATATCCAAGTTGGCGCCCAAAACTAGTTTAACGTTTTTAATTAATATCTTTTTAATTAATTGCAATATCGGAATATAAATGGTCAAAACATGCATTGTCATCCAAACTAAACATGTATACAAAATTTCAGCTCAATGGGAGGAAGATATCAGCTTCAAAATTGAGTTGCAAGATTCCACCCGAACAAATTACATACATACATACATACATTGTAAGTCAAATAAAAGCTTTTAATAATAATAATATTCTGGAGTCCTAAAATTGTCTTTTAATGGATTTATTGGTAACAATAAATTTCATCAATAAACTTAACAATCTTTAACAAATTAAACCATTACATTAATTAGACTGAACTAAAGAGAATTCTAATATTCAAGATAAAAATCCTAGTAAACAATGGTGGTACGCCGAAGCCAAGAATTACGAGTAAACAACAGCACAATACGTTATGTGAAGCCAAGTTTAAGATTCCAACTGAGACAGAATCCGTTACATATGGATTCTATCGAGGTAGACCACGTGAGTTCTGAACGGGGTGTCAACCACGCTCCACCCACTCAGACCACCCGGTCCATAATTTACAACAGGCTGAGTGGTAGCGTATCGTACTTCCACGCCACAGGTCCGGGTTCAAATCCCGGGCTGGGTCAGGTCAACTCAACCTTTCATCACTTCAGAGTGGGCCGATAAATGAGTACCAAACTTGCTTGGGAAATAAACACTGGGGTTTTCGCGTCAGATTGAATACCTGACCGGAATATTTGCTTATGCACCTCAACACCCAAGGTCTCGTAAACTGAGATGGGCACAGTAGGAATTGATCCTCATGGACTGTTGCGCTACTGGGTTTAGTTTTTTTTTTTTTTTAATGCTTTCATATAGTATTTTTCTTCGGTGTGTCTTATCAGGTAAATTATTGCATACTATACATTCATGAATGTTCATTTTCATGTAGTATATATATAAATACTCTATGCCTTCATAAAGTACGTACTTTTCCTTCGCTTAAGGATATTTGGGCAGTTTATTTTCTGTTGGATTCTCAAGCAAACAATGCATACATGTGCAGTACAAAATTTTCTGAGGGAAACACTCGTACTTATTCTCTTTTAGTCTTATTCTTGATAACCTGGCAGTTTCTGAAATTCTGCCACCCTTCGGTCCACATTAGGCCGAGTTTTCGAGAATATTCGGGATAAGTAATTAACATGCAGAATTTTTTTTTAAAGTGATTTATTTTGAAGCGAAACAATACAATTTTTATTTTAATTTTGACAAAAATCTCTTGGATTTTTCGTAGTTTATTTTGTATTGTTTCTGATGCCACACGATCGACGATGTGAGATTGAGACTCACGAAATTCATCGTGGTAAGAGGCTAGTTTTACGTCTGTTGTTATCCGCAGCTTTGAGCACCGTGCAGGTAACAGTAGGTTTTGGCTCCGTTCCACCTCAGTTTTGAGGCAAAACACTCTGGGGTGGTAGACATGGGCCTTCCACCTCTCTTCCCCTTCCACCAACCTCTCGAGTGGATTTGCAGCTAAATAAATAATTTAGAGTGCCCTTCTGCCACTATACATTTATCAACATCCATGCCTTTTCCGGGATTTAAACCCAGTGCTCTACAGCACAGCAGTCAGTGTTATACCGTCTGGGTGGCATTAATAATTTATACCACTATTTTAGGTTCACGGTCTTTTTCTAGAAGCAAAATATTTGATGAATAATAAAAAATAATTTAAAAGATTTATAGATTTTACTAAATAGTATACTTCTGAAAAAAAAAATTAGATGAGCAAGCAAAGAAATGTAGAAAATATGCAAGAGCATAAATGTGCTCCGGCATAATTTCATTTTTAACATAAAATTGGAAGAATGCATCTATTAAAATGCAGCACAAAAAAGAAGACACAAAAAATTTGTATGGGAGTTTTAGTTCTCTCTTCGCGAAACGGGGGAATAAGCAAGTGTTTGTTAATGGAGCTCTCTAAAGCAACATGAGAGCTAATGACGAAGGGTTTTGTAAATTTGAATTACGGTCACGTGACGATGACAACACTTGAACTGGCATTCCACTCTCCAAACTTCCACACCACACCAATTTGAGGAATTTGATCCATGACAGATTTAACATGCATCAGCCGCTTTACATGGCGGCATCAGGCCTAGAACCCGCGACTCGACAAACATCGGCTACCAGAACGCAACCTTAATTACTAGGCCACCGTGGCCACAGAAACGAGGAAAAGAACATGAAATAGGGGTATAGTTTGGTTACATGTAAATGACCAAAGAAATAACCTTTTAAAAGGATGTAAAGTGTTTAACCTGATGTATGGTTTCTTTCAACCACTAAAATTACCCTATACTTATTTTCCATAGATGAGATGTGGTTATCAGTAAGACTTTGGGGAATACTATTCCACTGTTGAAGAATTGTAATCTCCTAGAGTTGGAAAGTAAACGCAGGCGTTGATCTTGCTGTAATGCGTTATCCTAGTGCAACCCAAACATGCTCGTTTAGATTTAAGTCAGAAGAACATGTTGGCTTATCCATATACTGGATTGTTTCAGCTTCTAAGATGTCATTCATGAGTTGAGCTGTGTGAAGTCTGATATTACCATCAATTAAAATAAAGGAATCACCATTTGTGCTGCACCAATTGGTCCTGTACGCTTGTTTCCCCTATAATCTTTTTAGAACGAGTTACTGATTCAAGAATATAACATTAAGCCATACATTTATTTTATCGTAGAAATCATCTGCTGGTTTAGTTTTATCGAGGCTGCCATTTTGAATTCATAAACGAAAATCAAAGAGGCCGCGGTAGCCTAGTGGTCAAGGTAACGGAATCGTGGCTGGCGTGTCATGAGTTCTAGCTTAGTGTTGCTGAAAACCCGCCGTGTAGGGAAGTGAACGTTAAATCTCACACACACACATGTATAAAATTTACTAATCTCACTTTTTAAAATTTGTGATATATATTAGTTAACATTTTTTACACAAAATATTCTCAGGTTCAATGAATACCGTCAATTCTGAAGAAAAAAAAAAGAATGTTTGAATAAATATTTACAAAAATTATAAGGAAAAGTTTAAATTTTGGATAAAATTAGCATTTTCAAATGGAATTAAGTGCTATTATTGCGAATTCATTTAAATCAGAACAGAAAACAGAATTAACAAAAATCATTTTAGGGAATAAATGAGGTTTTATAAATGGGAAATTTGTAACCAATAAAAATCTGAAACAACTTTTAGAAGGATATTAAACTTATTATATATAGAATTAAAGAGTTATATAATTTTAATAAATCCTTTAATATAATTCATTTGCATTCAGTGAAATACATGTGTTGTTTTTGTAGAAAAAAATGCAAATATTTCTAGGGTTTTTTTTTCAATAATTTGATACACATATTTATCATTTCCACAAACCTTTAAAAAATTTAAGCCGGATTCTGTAGATAAAGACTATTTTTTAGATAATTCTTTCAGAACATTTACATTTTAATCAAGATATTTTTCACCAGCTATCAATTGCTTATACATTCTTTTTTTTAAAGGAATGATAACAGAACGTCTAATTTCGAAAAAAAAATATACATAAATAACAAGAGATACAAAATATTTTTTAATGTAAATGAACGTAAGCAAATACTCACCAAGATCCGTGATTTATCGTATTATACTTATCAATCAATTTTATTCGAATGATAGTGATAGTATTGTCCCTTTCATCTTTAGAATGCAATACAGGATGTAATTTTGAAACTTAAGAATCATAAAAATAACAAACGGGACAAAACAGCAAAATTAATTTTAAGTTCAAGGAAGTAAAAAAACAACATGTTGCATGATTCTTACTTACGTACCTGAAATAGTTGATGCTATTTATAAAACCAAACTCTACATTGAAAATTAATTATTCCCGCTGAAAAACTAACCATCGTGCTGATGGTACGCGAGGACTATAACCAGAACTATTCCCGCTAAAACTAGCCATCACAGATTCGAAAAGATTCTATCGCAACACACGTGGTGTGTGACGTTTGACACCGGAGTTGATAATTTTCTTCTTTCTTTTTTGCTTTTAAAAATAAAAGTTAATAGGGTGAAGGAAGTGCAATTGATGTAGCTGTAGAAGTTAGTCGATTTGATAGATTGTCTGCCAGTCGCTTGCCCTTCTGGAATCAACAGGACCGCTACGAAGAATTAAAAAATGTTCGAAACTGTCACTTACACGTGGATTTTAGCATTAATTGTAGTCGTTTTCTCCTTCATAAAGTGGTAAGTAATTATTGATGCTCATATTGCTTTATTAATTACGAAATTTTTAAAGTTCTAAGAAATAATTGAAGGATAGAGAAGTAAATTGTCAATGAAACTATAATCTTGTGTTGTGAAATTGAGGATAATTTTTAAATCATAAAAAGTATTTGTCAAGTTGTATATTACAGTACAGAGCTTTCTTGTCGGTTTTATATATTTCATGCTGTCATCTCTGCGTAAATAGCAAAATTAAAACATGACCTCTCTCTCTTTTTCACGTGTTTGTAGGAATTTTGAAATCAAGTTAAATTAATTTAATTATTAAAATTATTTTTGTATAAAAATTAGATTACTTTAAAATGAATTGAAGCGTTATAGAATCTATACCGCTTTTTTTTCTGAATCGAATAAATTTACGCGAGCATTTTTATTTTAAAGTAAAAAATAAAAAAAAAATCAAAGAGAAGACTATTTATCTTATGATAAATTCTAAGAGAATGTAATTTTTGCAGTACGATCTTAGCAAAGTTATGTATTTCATTCGATTTTTTTAAAAATAATTTATAACAGTTTTGTATGCTTACTTAATTTTGTAATTATTAATGGAGATTTTAATACGTTTTCTTAAATAAAATTCACAGTGTTTTGAATGTTGCAATGTATATAAATTTATAAACCTATTTTTTAACGTCAGCATGTCTGTTTCGTATATATATATATATATATTTTATATATATATATATTTATGTGTGTGTGTGTTTCCTATTCCTAGTAAATCCCTAAAATGTTTATGTTTCTACTAGCTTTAAGATTAACAAAAATAAATGTTTAGTAATAAATTAATTAATTGATTATGAATCAATATTAAAGAAAATGCATCATTATTTTAAAAAAGTATAGCTGTTTTTAAGAAGTTTTTTGTACGTCTATAAGATGCTGACTAAATATAAACGTAAACGTAGTAAAACGTAATGATTTGTTGAATTTGAAAACAATATTGCTTAAGTGCATTTTGTATCATATGCATTTTAAATAATTTGCTGTAAGATTATTTACAAGATCAAAATAAATGTGTGACTCATTTTACTTTTATTATATTTATATTCATTTAATTTTTATAAAATTTAAAAACACTGTGGAAAGATTTCAAAACATTTTAAAAATAAAGAACAATTAAGATGCAAATAAAAAACTTGATATAAGGCATAAATAACACAATCATTGTTTTCGATTGAACTGAAGCAATGTTTAAATTTTATTGCTCAGTAAATCAGTATTTTAATATCTGGAAACGTGACTTGAGAATAAAGATTTGTATGAATTTTTCGCGGAACTGAGTAATCATTTACAACTTTTAAACATGTGTCTGATAAAAAAAATCTCTCAATTGTTTTAATAAAAATTATAATTTTTAAATGCTTGTAATTTATAGTATTTCATAATTTTATTCTATATTTTACATGATAAATTTCATTTGCATATAACAGGGCTCGGTAACCTTTTAGCTGGGGCATGCCAAACCTATCTACCAAAATGATTCAGCGTGTCACACAGTAGGACATTTTTGAAGCAATTCGATTCCCGCAATAACGCCTGCAGAGTTAGAGAATAGAGCTCAATAATATAGATTTACAATTCTCATTAATTTTGTATCATTTAAAGCTATTTCTTAGCATAAAAATAAAAAGCATAAAATATAATTGTTTCTTCAACTAAAATAAAAAAAATATTGAAATTGTAGTAAAATGATGTATTTTTAAACATATTTATAAAAATAAAAAAATAGACAACATAAAATATCTTAGCATTCCCCTTCATTGTAGTTAAATAAAAATTTTAGTGCTAACCTAGTGCTTGCACGCTCCACTTTCACATTGCAAAATCAGGGGTATAATTTGTCCCTTTCAATTTGACATGATTCTGAGCATTCGGTTGTTGAGCAATTTCTTTGCGGGCTTGAGATATTTTTCATATGAGGAAAGAATTTTTACTTACATATGTAGAATGAAGGCAGAAAGGAGAGAACATGCAATTTTCTTTCTTCAAACAATTAAATCTCTCCAGCAATAACATTCAATAATTTACAAAACCAGCTGTAAATTATCTTGGAGTTATCTTCCCTAATTCTGAAGATGTTTTTCAAGAAGGTCAATTACAAATTCACTAACTTCCAACCACTCAAAAAATGACAGATTTGTAGAGTAGTGCAGAGAACCACTGCGAATTGTACCGCCTGCCCCACGTGGCACGCGCGTCATAGGTTGCAGACCCCTGGGATATAATATAATCTCTGAAATCCCATACACAAAAACCATATCCTCTGTTTTAAAGAAATTCATTTCATTAAAGTTCCAAGTAGGAATGGTTTACGTAACGAATCTGAAAATAATAATAATAATGAACTAGAATAAGCGCTTCAAAATGATGTAGAAAGTTGTATGTAACGCACTTCACTTTTGAAGTTGTTACAAACAATTTTTCCGTTTTCATACAACATCATCATTTTGATGATGATAATTTTACGTCTAAAACCGCACAATTTTTCCCCCAATCATTATACCCATAAATGCTAAAAGTATGTGGAGAAAATCCAAATATATGCATTCAAGAAACATAAATATTCATTTTTGAAGAGTTATATTTTAAAAGCTTTAAAAATATTGTTATAATATTACACCCTTTCCCAAAAAGTTAAAATTTAAAAAAAATGTGTAAAATAGCAAACGTTGTACATATTATGAAATTGAGATTTCTTTAATATGTAAACCGTAATCATAATCTAAATTAGACGTTATGCAATGCATTCTTTTTATAAAAATAGCAAATATAAAATTTTAAAATTAGAACAGAATTTTGTTTTTCTTAATATACATTTAATTTACTGCACAAAAAATACAGTTTTAATACAAAAGAAAAGCCAAATATACATATTATGTTTTTATGATAAGTATTAAAAACATTTCCTATCAAATATCAACAAAAGGATCTATGCATGGATAAATTTTTCAGTATTGTGGTCTTTGTATGTGTTTGAGGGAGCTTGACGCTTATCTATGGCTTTCCCGATTTCATTGAATTGGTTTGTTTCAAGATTAATATTTTTGGATTAAAAAATTTCCATTCTGTTTAAATATTATTCAAAAGCCTCAAATTTTAATATTACTTTTTTCGCATATATTTGTTAATGTAATTCTGATTATTTGGATGATTTTTAAAAATTTACTATCACTCCCCATGATAAACTTGTTAAAGCGTTTTTAATTTTTTTCACCTTAAAGAAACTGCTCTACGGACCTCTAAAGTACAATTTAAGATCACAAGGGTCATGCTTTCAAAGTTTTATGGGTAAAATATAAGAAGAAATTTTGGTAAAACATTATTTTAAATCATTAAGAAAAATTTAAATGTATGTAAATTTTATAATATTAATTACGATAAATCTTTCTAGTAGCCTTTTTAAATCACTGTAATCTAAACACACATTTAAAATGTTTATACCGAATGTCTTGAAGGTTGAACAAAAAATATAGATTTTGGCACTTTCTACTCTGTGTCCCTTTTATGTTCACATAGAAGAAAACAGACATATTAACAATCGTTAAAAGTCTAGGATTCATTTAGGAAATCTTGTTTACTTTGTGTTTTAAAGAATTATAATGTTAAATATGCAATAAATTTCAATTTATAAACATTTGTTTTTATGATTTTTATATGTAAAAGATAACATATGCTTTCAATTAACACCAAAACGAAGAAAAATTTACATAATTTTTATAGCAAATGCACACGATTCATAATTATGCAATGTTTGTGGCAACACTTACTTTTTAGATGGAATTTTTGAAATGTCATCAGAATTGCGAATGGTTTTTCGTTCGGTGACCTTTTTCATTTTCGAGTTTCGTCTCATTTTTCCCGTCAGAAAAGAAGAGGATTTCTTTCGAAGAAAAAGCTGTAAGTGAAGATGAATATTACCTTACATTTGTCCGAAGCATTTGTAAGAATGAATTCATTGAGCGCAATGGTTGGTGTTGCTGATTCAATTAGCTGCAGACGGGAAGCGCAGGCCATTATGTATATTTTATTTTTAAATCTGTAAAAAAGCAGGCATTACTTAAAGTTTATATTAGTTAAGAATAGTACTAAAACATGTGTATTTATTTAATAACTTATTGTTTCAGAGTAAAAAATCAAAGTGTTTGTTAAATTGCATTAATATATTCTGATTTAACTTCGATAGAAGAAAAATTGGTTGTTCTGAAGTTCTTTAGGTCTTTTTAGGTCTAAAGTTTTTTTTCATGATTATCATATTAGATGATTATTTTATGATTATCTTATCTTACCCCATGTAAGATAAGATTGTCACACAACTGGTAAATTGAAAAAAGTCAAATCACGAATTTGAAATTCTTTAAAAAAATAATTGGATGTATGTGATATGGATCGCTCAGAAGCCAATATTGTTTAGTCCGGAAAAAAATTGAGAAAATTATTGCTTTTTGATAGACAATAGCTTTGAAAAATTTTGATTTACCAATTTGATCAGAAAAATATATGAAGTCTTGTTTCAAAGGGTGAGGTCCTTAAAATTCGAGTTTTATAAGAAGTAGTATACACAAAAACATTTATCATATCTTTGTTTTGTCTCTTTCAAAGCAGTTTTTCATTAGGATACAATGATGTTTTATTTATATTTTTTATATTGCTGGGAAGCCTATTTTTTAATGTCAAGTACAGGAAAGGAATCCACCTCGTCAAAATTATGTTAAAATGAGTACTTCTTGTGTGTGTGCATGGGCTTAACGTCTTTTACTCAACCCATGTTAAACCGTTAGCTGCCCCGATCCTTGTTTAATATAATAATACTAGTATAATAATATAATATAATTATAATAATAATTCTTGTTTAATTTAATAATTTTATAAAATAACAATATAATAAAAAATAAAATTCTTGAAAAATATCAAATGTTTTCAAAACGAAAAAAAAAACATGGATTAAGCCAATTAACTTAGTCCACTTGTTGATTTTTGTTGTTGTTAATAACATATGACAATGGTTTGTGAAAAGGAAATCACGGTGATTTATTTCGACAACGCTGAAAGAGATTTTTCTATCACTGTTTTGATTTATGGAATATTAACCACTAAAATTATAGATTGATTTTCTAGCATGAGCTTCTATAGTTCTGAGCTTCTACTTTTCTATAGTACACTGCAAAATCACTGTCATTAGGCAATATCGCCTTCTGTTACACAATTCTTTTTAAATATTACTAAATGAGGACAATTTTCAAAACCCTGAGCAAAATTAAAGCTTATTCAGCTATAAATTTATAATCATTAGTCAATTCTTTTTTTTTTATTTGAAAAGAAAATCATGATCATCATAAAATAATTTAATATCTCATCATAATTATTTTTTTCAAAAATTATATCTCTTTAATAAATTGCTTGAAAAAAAATATTTTTCGAGATATGCATTCTTCACCCTCATTTTGGGAACCCCCAAATTTTTTTTCTGAAATTTATAAAAACAGGAAATTTGAAACTTACAGTTATTCGTCAATTATGTATACGAGAAAAATTATTGTGTAAATTTAATATTTGTAAAATACTCTATTGCAAGGATGTCAAAGTCAAAGGCTGACTTGGGCCAAATAAACAAGGTTTAACGTCAGGTGAGCCGCCAAAAAAAAAAAAAAAAAAAATCAATATTCACGCACATAGAAACGAAGATTTATTTCGAATAATCATTTTAATAAACACAAATAAAAGAGCAAGAAACATTTAATATGTACATCCTGACACTTGATAGCTCTTCTCTGCTACTATATTTCCTACTTCCGGAGAAATTTTTGATATTTTATTAAATAGTATTGTGTGCCAATATATTGGCAGGACAGCATGGGGCCTGCGAGTTTGACACCCTTGCTCTACTGTTTTCTATTCTGACATCAATTACTAGTGACGTCTTGTTTCTAAGTATCCTCGGTTTATACCAATATTTGGTGTAACTGTTTTTGTCGAATGAAGAATGAATTTGTCCCTCTCCTATGTTACCTTTAAACAGTCTGCTGAGTTAAACTTTGAACATTACGTAGCAATATGATTCCCATGACAAAATATCTTGATATTTTTCTCATGGAGATCATGTTATATTGCGTAGCGTTGTAATTTGTATCATTAAAATATTTGCTTGGAAAAAGAGTCAAAATAAAAACAAAACGGTGCTATGATAGAAAGTCTATATAATTGTCTCTTCTTATTCCAAAATATAAATCATACTATATGGATGATGTAATGTGCATTACCTCTAATCATATAACTGAGCAAGAACAATTTTGTAGATATGTGGAAACTGTTCTTCTCTTTGAAATAGTTTCTGGGATAGATTCATAGTATACCCATGATTCAATATCACGTCAAAAGATTCAATATCACTTCCGTGGTAGCCTAATGCTCAAGGTCACAGAATCGTGGTGGCGTATCAGAGGGGGCCGATGTACGTCAAATCTGTCGATGTTTAACCGTCCTCCCTTGGTGTGGTGTAGAAGTTAGGAGAGGGTGTTTCAGCTTAGGCGTCGTACTCATCACTTGACCGAAGCTCAAAATTACGAGGTCAGTCAACAATGCCTCGAGCAGCTTTATATTGCGACGTTAATACAACTCTCACTTTCACTCAAAGTTCCATAAAAATTATTTAATACATTTCTTCATGAATGAAATATTTTAGTATTTAGTAATCTAAAAGAATTTACTTCAAGGGAAGGGTAACAGACATTGTTGCCCACGATTCCTCATAGCGCTTATCATAAACCTGTTGTGTGATAAGCCCAGTACACCAGACACCACATACTTACTACGGCATAATACCATGGGGATATTCTCTCCCGCAAGTTTAAAATTGCAATAGCAAAAATAAAAACGCCTAATAACTGGTGCGAAGGGAATTCATTTCTAGTGAGGATTTTCAAAGGCGCTATAGCGCGCACATATCCGAACCTGAAGAAATTCAGATTACATTGTCGTGTCCTAAAGCTATAATCAAGTTTTACCACTTCACCGTAGTGATGACTCGGAAACTCAATACTAAATAGCACCATCTCAACAAAAGACTTCTGATATGTCATCGTCAGAAAATTGTCTAAAAGGACACTCAAAACAACAGGAGATGTATATCATAATAAGAAGGAAAAAAAAGGGCTCGAAATATAGTCTCCAAGTATCGCTCAAAAGAATCTTAACGTTATTCATCTTTAGGATAAATGTATATAGGGATCTTCTGTTAGATGAATTGAAATTAGCAATGAAATGAGTAAAGCTGCTGAATAATTGGCCATTAAGATGTTTAAATCCTGCATTGATTATATCACTGATTCATTGAAAATCTGCATGACTTGGTGTTCTGTATTACTATGAATGGATTTTCTTTTTCAATGTATATTCGTGCTATCGTTTCCGATTAGCTTTTTTTTTCACATTTATACTCATAACATATCAGTAACACTCAGATTTATGGCATATATCTGATAAAAGAATTTACTAGACGTTTGTTTATCACTTCTATTGTGTTTAGCTGATGATACAAATGCATTCTTAAGTAAAAAATTTTTTGCAAAGACTTCAGCCTTCCTTTAGATCCGGGGTGGGCATTAAATTGATAGCGATCGACCGGTGGATTGCCAAGACATTTTGAAGTGACCGCCTTCACTAAGGCCAAAGACGCGCATACAAAAAGAAACATATTTGTGGAATACCCACTCCAGCTAAACTGGAGAATCGGCTTTTCATAATCCATGCGATTATGTGTAGACGACACATATACCATTATTGGAAGCGCACGAGGACATTTAACACATTCTTTGTCACTATAGGGGAAAAAAGCGGTCATCGCGATGCTAGCTGAAGAAATGGGTCTTCCACCACACGCCGACAGAAGAAGAAAATAAATGTTGATCAGCTTTTCTCGCGACAATACAAGATTGGTTTTCCGAACACTTTGCACTTCCGCGGGATTGGATTCTTGAGTTGTGACATTCTGTGATGGCAGGGCACCTGTCAGCGAACGCTGGCAGAATCTGTAACCATACGTTGGTTACAGATTCATCGATTCACGTATGTTTCGTGCTCACTGCATTGAAAACGTCCACAGGGTCTAGCAGTCGTTCATAGTTATCCAAACGTGGAATTTGCTGAAAAAAGAAAAAAAATAAACTTTTTTTTTCAAAGGAAGGAAATATCATATAGTAACAGCCTTTTCGACCAAATAATCATGCTATGCAGATGGAAGCAAGCAAGGAATGCTTCTGAGGTGTACTGATATTCATGTGATGCTTTAGCTCTAAACCTTGATTTACTACTGGGCTGACAAAAATTTTAACAAATAATAAATATTGTAGACTTTCTTTTAGCTAACCGCCTCTACGCCACTGAGTGGACCGCAACATTTTGGAAAAATTAGAAGTAGTCCGTACACTGGAAAAGTCTGCCCACTCTTGCTTTAGATGTTCTAAAATCACTATTTGTCTCCCTATAAGAAGATGAAAACTGATCTAACTCATACTCCGAAGATCGAAGGTTTGCTGAGCTCAATTAAGCTGGATATGTGGGATGAATGAAAACAGAAAGTGTTATTTTTATATCATAACTATACTGTGAAAATAAATTTGCTCTCTAACAATTTGAAAACCATTGCACTGATTATGGCTTAGAATTATTTACTTCAACAACAGATAAATACCAGGAACATTTTTCTTTATTTAGAAGAAAGCTAAAAATTGAAATTATACTAAAATTGCAAAATTATTATTGATAAATAGTACTGAAAAACGAAAAGCAAACTTCTAAATTGCTCTCTCTCTCTTCTAATATTTTAGACCTTATACTGTTTACATTATAGATGTATTTCTTCATGTACTGAAACTCATACATACTGTAAAATATTTTGATAACTCAAACCTGTTGAAAACAGTGTTATTCTTCTAATGCTGTTGTTATCAATCTTATTGGAAACGGGGAACTTTGAATGCTGTATTATTTTTTTTTACGCGAAACACAATATAACACGTACAAACTTATTTTGAAATCAAAGGCACAATGGAAAAGAGAGAGAGAGAGATAGAGAGAGAGAGAGAGAGAATTCAACATAACTCTTAGCAATTGCATTATTAAGAATAAGAATTATACTAACGTCGGACTATAACAGTGTTTCTCAAACTTTTAATATTTGCGACCGAATACTCAATTATAATTTTCATCGCACTCCTTCCCCTCCTCCATACAACAATTGTATTCAATTCAATAAAACTATAATTTGATGCTAAAACTAGAACACGATTTAAACCTTTTAAGTGCCACCGGCGTATATATACGTTTCACTCAGCCAGAGCGTTATTTTCCCCGGACGTATATATACGCCTTTCCGAAGTACGAACTTTTATGTGCACTTCTATACGTAAAATTATTCCGAAGGCTTTGGAATTCAATAAAAGGATCTTGACAGTATGTCAAGTGGGAGCGAATCGAGTAACTTTTAATTGGCTGTTAAGAGATTAATTATGAATCGAGCAAATTATCAAGGTAAGTGTTAATTTTTGTATATGACTAGACCATGGGGGTACTGGTAATTATTAAACTTGCTCTTAGTATTGTTAAATTAATTATATCAAACACATTGTGTGGTATTGATACATTTATAAGTATATTATACCAGTGATAATGTGTATTTTTTTTTATTATGTCAGAATGTATTTTGTTCACTTTCAGTAAATTACTAATTTTTTTAAATAATCTTTTGTTTTAGACTTATAAGTATGTCCTCGCGCCCCCCTCGTTGAGTTATTACGCATCCCAAGGGGTCGCACCCCACAGTTTGAAAAGTGCTGCACTATAAACTGCACGATGGTCTACTGGTGATGGACGTAGTAATTTTGAACCATGGTCAAATGACAAGGACCGATACATGATCTGCCCCCCTCTCCTAACTTCCACACTACACCCACGAGAGGACGTTTGATCCTCGAATATATTTTGGGAGCATCCATTTCCTCTGCACGGCGGGTCTTCAGCGGTATTAGGCTCGAATTCATGACCTTCATCTCTTATTGCATTGTGGGTCATCGCTATAGTCGTTTATGCTATTGATTGTGATTTTTTAAAAATGCCTTAGACTCTCCTTCAGTGCGTAATCAAACAATTGTGCTAGGCTGTATTTCCCTCTAGTCACAATTATGACGCTAGCAATTGACATCTAGATGGCGCTGATTATAATTGGATATTTTTCATGGAGAGAGAATTATTCCACGGACCAGTAGTTAAGCGCTTTTACTTCGTCCGTTGCAAAAAAGGGATTGCTGAAAGTCCTTTACAGAATTATTTTAAGATCCCTAAAGTAATTCTGTATCCATAATCATATTGGAGAGTTATTGTTTTAAATTTTCGTACATAGAAAAACGTGATAAAAAACACGACAAAGGCAACTTCCGAGAGTTTTTTACAAAATCTTATTACATTACATTCTGTATCACAAGTCAATTTATTTAATCTTAATTTCTTTATAGGTACATTTCAAGGAACGATGACTATTGGAAGAAGAAAGGCGTTCCACATATTCCACGTGCTGGTTATTACAGCATGTATAAAGAAATCAAGGAAAAAGTAAGGATCTCCAGAGTGAAAAACTTACAAATATTTTTGGTCGTTTAATAACTCAGAGCATGTTATTATGTAGAACACCTTTTGCTTTCAGGGAAGAATTTTTTTCAATTCTTATAAAATTAAAACTCAGAAGGATCTTATACAATTTGAAAGTAGCTTTATTAGGCTGAAGTACAAACTCCTTCCGAAGGAAAATGATTTAACAAATGTTTATAGCGGAATTCTTTTTTTTATTTGTAGCTTGCTTAAGGCATGGCCCGAAATATTATTAATGCTTGACCCCCGACGATTAATAAAGTTTTCTGTTCGAATTGACCATTTTATTTGCTATTAATATATCGAAGGATATAGATTGTTAGAGACGATCCAATGTAACAGTTTGGCAGTATGTAAGTGCATTTCTATAATAAATCATGTCCTTCAATATTGACCTTATAACAATGTTTTTGTTAAGTATCCGTTATAAATTCACCGTAATTTTGCTGACAAAATAATCACCTACAAAAATTATGTAGTTTTATGTATCTCTTTCTTTCGTAGCAACCCATTATTAAAAGTTACGAGTGTCATGGTCGACGACGTTCGTGAATAGGATTCCGGATTTTTCTGTGAAGACTTTCGCGAAGAGATATGAGGCTATTACCTGTTAGATTCAAAAGCATCAAAGTCTTTATGTTAATTAAAAGGTGAATGTGAAGTAAATTTTAAGTTTAATAGGAAATAGTTTTACTTTCAATTTAGTGAAATAGTTATTTATTCTTTCCATCGTTTCAACTGAAAACCAACCATAGCTATATACCCGCAGAAGTAGACCTCAAAACAGAGTAAATTATAAGTTGATTGCTTTGTTCAAGAACGTGTTAAAGCTCTTCTTGATTACTAAGAACAAAAAAGACAGTAATTGATATGAAAATTAATTTTTAGAATTCTACACAGCATCACTCAGCAAAAAGCTATTGGATGATGAGTTTGCTGACTTATTTCAGGCAGTAGTAAAATTGAGCAAGTTTCATATTCGCATATTGTATCAAAGAATCAATCCATCCCTTAATCAAAAGTTTTTTGTTAAATGAAAAATGTCTGCAAATTCTCATGTTAGGTCAGAAAAAAAAGCGCCTCTTTTTCTATGGTGTTCTTAAAGATTTGGGAAAGCACAAGTAGTTTTGTAAACTTCGTTGGTCAGAAGGGAAAGAGTTAACAGAAAAGAGGTTATATTTTTAAAATTTTTATAATTTAATTACAAGTTCACACAGCAAACATACAAAGAACGAACAAAGAATTAACAAAAATCTAATTACATTAAACTAAGCCTAACGTGGTACTGAGATCGAAATAATTTACCCTACTGAATTCAAAACCAAAACTAAATCTAAATCACGAGAGGAGCACTTCTACACGCATGCGTGAAATGCAAATATCACATATATGTCTTTATTGGTAAGAAAGCGTTGTCACAAATACTACACGTATAATATATAAAAGTTTAATCGGAATTCTTGTTATCCGGGATTAAGGATTCATTCTGGACAACGGAGAGTTTATTATTCTTGGTATTTATGCGAAAAACAAAATTAATGTTTGATTCAAAAATTTATGATAACATCCTCGTTTTGGGGGAAATATTTAACTGTATCTTTAACGAATGGTAAATTATTGTTGTATGTACTCTAAATAGTTGCTTTCAAAAATATTCTTGAGATTTATTACAGTACTTTTTGAAAAAGAAATAGTATATTTCTAGTGTACAACACACCTTAACTCCGCAGTCTTAAAATATTTACTTGATTGGAAAAAAGCCACACTAGTGAAAAAAACATAAAGCCTTGTTCTAGATCGACATTAATTTAAAACTAGTCAATTAGCCTCTGAAATTTGATAATTCTAGAAACATCCCATTGATTCTTAAACATAGCCATCATTGTAGCATAAATTTTCGGTAAATTATCAAATAATAAGCATTAAGATTTATTATCTAGATGGAAAAACCGTTTACGACGAAATAGATGTATGAATGAGTAACTGAAAACCTTAAAACTAAGTAATACAATTCCAGAATAAAATTTTATACCACTGAATCTTTTAAGAAGACGTGGTGCATTATTTGTAGATTATTATCTATAGTTTCAGTTGCATCATTAATTAATTTTTAAATTTTGATGCCAAATCATAAGTGTTTATGCTTTTTCAGCGTTTTCAAACGTCTCTGCGTGAAAAAGAGATACACAATAAATTTTGTTAAGTACTGAAAAAAGTCCATTATAGCCAATTTTTAATAATGTTTTTTTTTTCTCTTAAGGGCTTAGCCGAAATCATAAAAAATTCACTTAAACCTTTTGGGCGACGAGTCATTGGGTACGTAAACTTGATTCATTTTTTTTTGTTTTGCATAATGTGTTTCAATATGTTATTTTTAGCATTTTAAGATATAACCATTTTTTTTTTAAAAAAAAAACGATCCATTAAAACTTCTAAAATAAAAATAATATTTTCATTCTGTTGTCTTGTTTTTTACTATAAAGAAAATATATGAAGATACTGAAAAAAAAATTTAGTTTATAATTTTGAAAATATTAATGTATAGTTTTAATTAAAAATACCGAAAAAGTAATCAAAGATACAAAATATTTGAATAATTAATACTCCATTATACTGCTTTTTTAAAAATAGTTTAATTTAATAATAGGGAATATATATTATAGTGGGTTATTATAGAGAGATTTATTTCCGAAACGAAATGTTTTTTTAACTACACACGTGAACCGTTAATTATTAGAATTTATACACAATTTGGGATTATCTTAAAGAAGGAGAAAATAAATAATTGGATTTCATGCTGTGGATATTCAAATTCTAATTTAGATAGAATTAGTAGACTGTAAAATTTTAAAAAAATCTAATGATTCTAAGAAGAGGAATGACTCGTTTTGAACAAATGATTAAGAATAGAATTTCGTCAGAATAAGAATTTTAGCATTAAGAATTTCACAAGAACAAAGTTTCAACATACCTCCCTTTATACCACGATTCGATTCGAATAAGAACATATCGCGAAGAAACAAAACAAAACAAATCTGTTGTCAGATACTTTACATTATCAGAAACGCACAATAAATCAAAAATAATTAAATGGATTGGTGCAGTATCAGTTCATGGACCAGCATATATATTGGCTACAGAACGTTCTCTCACGTTTAATAGTTTTGAAACATTGTTTCTTCCATGTTGTTGTTGTTATTGTTACTAATGCCACATGTCTGCCGATGTCAGATAGAGGCCCGCGAAGTTCATCGGGGCATAGGGCTAGATGTACGCCTGTCGTTAGCCGTAGCTTTGAGCACCACACGTGTGACAGTACGTTTTGGCTCGGTTCCACCCCAATTTTGAGGAAGAACACTCAAGGGGTTATCAGGGGCCTCCCACCTCTTTTCCCCTTCCACCAACGTCACAAAAAAACTTGCAGCTCGACGGCTATTTAGAGTACCCCCATGCCGCGAAGGCATTACACATTTACAAACATCCATGCCTTCTCCAGGATTCCAACCCAGGCCCTATGGCACCCAGTCAACGTCACTAATCACTATACATCCATTTAAATTATTTTTACACTTTCTTTACATTCTGAAAAAATGATTTTATTCTGCCACTTAATCTCTAACATCTAAGAAAATATGTCTCTCAGTTACATAAAAAAAATATTTTGTTAAAATATGAAAGATGCATTTTTCTTTGTATAAATTAATCATAAAAAAACCAATTTAATTAATCATGATTCTTTACATTTATTTCTTTTTAAATACAGATTTATTTCCGATTTCGTACACAATATCTAAAGTTTTATGATTTTTGGCACATTTCAATGTTTTTCGGTTAAATACACTCTTGTCCATAAATTAAGGATAATTCAGAATCACACAGAAATTGAACTCTAAAATAAAAATTTTACCTGTAGAATTCTTGAAAAAAAATATGCAAATTACAGGAAACCACCAGATGGTGCGGATAGTACGTCACAATGACGAGAGTGTAAGAGAGGGGTATATAAGGAATGGTGGCAACCAAGTAAAATTGTTCACAAGCGCTTTAAAAGCCTTTCAGTGCAACAACCGCATAGTTATGGCACAAAGGAAGCATTTGGATGATTTTTTACGTGGTAGAATAATCGGACGACTGGAATGTGGATGTATACAGCTGGAAATATCCGAGGAACTTGTACTCGCCCAAAGTGTCATCTCCAGGCTTTGGCAACGATTCCAAGATGATGGTAATGTGAGTAGATGTTACAGCACAGGTCGCCCCCGAGTTACAACGCCGAATGAGGACCGGTATTTCGCAGTTACTGCCAAAAAAAACAAAACAGACGGAGCACAGCATCAGACCTGTCTCGTCAGCTTTCTTCAGCTACCAATACGACAGTTTCAAGGCAGACCGTGTACATACGCTTAGGGCACATTGGTCTATATGCTCGTAGGCCTGTCAGATGTGTTCCCCTTACCGCAACTCATTGTTGCCTGCGATTAACCTGGAGTAGAGAGCATGCATTGTGGACACCGCAAAAGTGGTCTTGTGTGATGTTTTCCGACGAGTACAGGTTTAGTTTGCAGTCTGATTCTCGCCGGACTTTCATACGGAGAGCACCAGGTACCCGTTACCACCAAGAGAAAACCATTGAATGACACCGTTACGGTGGTGCAGGATGGCTCGTTTGGGGAGGAACTATTTTTGGTTCCAGAACTGACCTGCATGTTCAGAGTGAATGATGATAGGTCACATCTATCGGGATGTCATTCTAGAACAACATGTACGTTTGTTTCGGGGCGCCATGGGTGCTGAATTTATGTTTATGGATGACAGCGCCCGTCCTCACCGTGCAAACATTGTAGACGAATGCATTCAATTGGAGGATATCACCCGTATGGATTGGCCAGCATACTCACCGGACTTGAACCCAATAGAGCATGTATGGGATATGCTTTGCCGATGAATTGCAGCCCGTCAACCCCCTCCCACCTGTCTACCGGAACTTCGTAGGGCATTGCTTGATGAGTGGTGTAATATTCCCCAAGATCAGATTGATAATTTGATACTTAGCATGCGTAGGCGTTGTAAGGCCTGTATTGCATCGTCCGAGAGACATACTCCGTATTAACCATCATACTAACTATGTTATACTGTTTTTTGTAAATAGGTTCTTTTTTAAAATTTGCTCCAGGGAGTAAAAATCGCAATTTTTATTAATTATGTCAAACATATAGCATCTTTTTTCCTCTTTACCTTTTGTTTAATAAATAGACTTTACAAATAAGTCAAATTCGTTTTGCTTCTGTCTCTTTCTTTGCCTGAACTTCATTATCCTTAATTTATGAACATGAGTGTACTATGAAAGTGGAAGGCGAGGAATTTCGAATTTTTGAGCTTTTTATGACCAAAAATATTTCTCGCTGTTTTACCTAGTCACTTATTTTGTGACCCTGAATTTTTGTCATTCGATCAATGAACTCTGACGGAATTTCTAGGAACTCATTGCATATATTCAAGGCCAAATTTTCATACTTGACTACGTTGCAAAACAAAGCATGTGTGCATAGAATTTCTTTTTGAATATTTAAATTAGGAGTAATAGAAAATTTGAATGAAACCTTAATGAAAAATCTCTTCCAGAGAAAGTTTTTTATCCAGCAAAAATAATGTAGATACAAATAAATTATCGTTTGACTTTTCATGTTTCAGTTTATGGCAATAATTAATTTTTATTTGAATTGAAGGGCAAAAGTTTGTCATTGACAGTATATTCTCCTTTTTTTTATTAACAATTTACTTATATTGCTTTTATTTTTATTTTTGATTAATATGCCAGTTAAATACTTTTTCAATGTCATTTTACATAGAAATCATGACTGTTATTTATCTTTTGCAGCTCATTTGAATTCAGCACGCCAACTGTAACTGTTGCTGATCCAGATATTCTACGTGATATTTTTGTCAAAGACTTTCACATATTCTCTTACAGAAGAGTAGGTGTGAATCACACACACACATTTTTATTTTTCTTTACATATAAATCACAAATAACAGAAAATGACATAGATATTTGAGCTGGCATGAAAATTATTTGCCTAATGTCATTAGTAGATACGTTATTGTGAACTGGACATTTTTTTTAAAAATTTGTTTAATTCTTCTATATAGAAAAGTTTTCCCAAGATTTGCAGTAACTAAAAGAAAAAAGTAAACCAAATAAAATGTCATGTATTGATTGTTTACTTCATCTCATGCTACAGTCAACGGGCCTCGCAGCATTAAGTCTTTGGCAAGTGATGAGGACGACACCTGAGCTGGCAATCCATTCTCCAAACTTTCACGCCACGCTAACAAGAGGACTTTAATCCACAACAGATTTAATGTGCATCAGCCCCTGTATATGGCATATCTTCAGTGGCACCAAGACTTGAACTCACGATTGGAAGGCCACGAGATTGTGAACATGACCAATCAGTCACCATGACAACGAAAATGTCATGATATTAATTGCTTCGATAATTTTAAGACTTTAGGAAAATACCAAGACAAACTAAACAGTCAGAGTGTAATAGTTACATAATAGAAAAATGGATTATTTGTTGTTCGTAGAACTGATTAAAAATATTGTACTCATAGAAATTTTATTGTGTAATGCAATAAGGGTCTTAAAGTTTTAACTGTGTGTTTAGACACATAAAGATATGGATATTTCAACCAAATCTTTCCTCCCTTATCCTCCTTCGATATTTATTCATTCCTCCCATTGGTGTGGTGTGGTAGTTTGGAGGGGGAGTACCACCTCCAGGATCGTCCTCGTCACTTGACCAAAACTCAAAATTACTTGGGTCGTCGCCAATAGCTCTCGTGTTGCTTTATAGTACGAGATTAATATTACTCTTAACTCAGATGATACAAGAATTGAAACCTTGTAGCTTTTTGTACGAAAGTTAGGCTGCAAAATATATAAAAAAATGCTTTTAACATTAAATTAAATATATATATACGAAAGAGGATTTCGAAAAAATTGCTTAGACTTGTATAAAATCATCACCATACATACTTCCAGCATTTCTGTGTTGGCACTACACTGTTTACACATTCATACAATGTTCCTTTCATTAATACTTCATTTAAGTTCTTTGATATTTAAGAGGGTTCACCCATGTGACGGCCTGTTTTTTAAAGTATTTTTAGAGAATTTTTTTGGCGACCAGTAAAAGAAATAGAACTTTATCATTTAATTATATGTATTTTAAGAGTATGTATATATATGTTTAGCCAAAAATATCCGATAGAATGTGAGTAATAGCACTCTGAACACACCCACCTCGAAAAAATGGACGCTCACTTCCTCCACGATTCAGGCTGTGATTCGCTTATCTGAAATAAAATAAAAAATTAACGGCCTTTTAATCAATAAGCTTAAGTGCTCAATTGAAAATATTAAAAACTGGATTTTTGGTAGACCTCTGAAGGAAAAGTTTCGAATGGCATGTGTTTTTTGTTATGTTTTTATTATGACAAATAGAAATATTTTGAATGTTGGAATGATCGTAGTCCATTTGGTGCGTATGTGTTTGCAGAGTGTACCTTATAAATTTGAAGTCATTCGGTCAAACCGTTCTTGAGATATGATGGAGGAAATTTTAAAAAACTCAGTTTTAAGAAAAACGCGTTTTAAGTTTCAAGTCCGATTAAAACAATGGAAATCTTAACATACCTTCAGTCGGCGATACCTGGTGGCAAAGACTAAAACAAGTTCGACGAAATATTCAATAACTATAAATATTTCCTTTTAAACCTCTACCAACTTGTATGAACGCATATTTGCATAAAAAAGAGCCAATGTTATCGAGCCGACTGTAAACAATAGACCCAGCCTTCGATTGCGAACTCAGCGCTCCGAACAGCTTCTCTTCTAACACTTACTTCTTTATAACGACTTTGAATTTTAAAAAATCACTTTACCACCATATTCTATACATGTTAAAAAAGCAAATTATAGAAAAAAATTTTTTTTTGACTTTTCTGAACCCATTACATGGTTGAACCCTCTTAAGGCGAAGACAGTTTTAAATTTTTACTTTTATACAAAATTTCAATCTTAAATACTTTTAATTCTTTTAAATATGCAAATTTTTTGCTGAAATATTTGTAATATTTAGGCAGCTCTCATTTAAATATCTTTAGGCTGCAAGCTGTTGACCTTGGCTTGAGTGTTTGATTTGAACCATTGACCTAGTGATCCACAATTTGGCTATAATGCGCATTAGACAACTGGACTGTCAAGAAAAGCTTGTTAATTGGCCTCTTTGTCAGAGGGATTCTTTGCA
Organism: Trichonephila clavata; assembly: GCA_019973975.1. Classification (NCBI taxonomy): domain Eukaryota; kingdom Metazoa; phylum Arthropoda; class Arachnida; order Araneae; family Nephilidae; genus Trichonephila; species Trichonephila clavata. The sequence continues at coordinate 132,273 of BMAO01012583.1, read as the reverse complement.
CAACTTTTCTTGGTAGTGGTTGCTGTAGGTTCATTTGGTTCCAATGTATTATACCGTCAACCAATTTCGTCAAATGAAAAAAAATCGTCGAATGCGGCAATATGTTGCCAATGGAGAAAATCCGTTCCCTAGAACACTGCAATTTTGTTCATGCATTCTTGAAAATATAGATTATATTGTCTTTGCGCATATTCAAATATAATGCTCTTGATTGCGCATGTCCAAATATAATAGCATTGTTTATAATTCGTGGTATTGTTCTCTTATTTGTTGTGAAATAAATAAAATTTGTGACAACGTAGTGGAAGAGAATGTTGTGGAATATTTCCAAAAAAGGAAGTCTAATACACAAGCATCCGAAAGACTATTTGGTTTAAGGAAAAGTCAAAGAAGAAACATCGGGGAAAGCATGACAATATTTAGATTTATATTTATGCGAATTTGTATCGTAGTCTGCTTTAAGAAGAACTTACATTTATCGCAATTTTGAATGCAATTACAGCATTTTGTCCCCTTTAATAATGTTGTTGTTGCAATGCATTTTATTTATTTCACACAAGTACACGCTTTTTAAAATACGGTTAAATAATTCTTCATAGTTTTCTCTGTCGTTTGTCAACGTAATGAGATACAGAAGGAATAAGCATTGGATTTGTTTTCGCGCATTTGCAGAAGCAATAACAGAACATTTGGCACCGTTTTTAAAATTTGGCGAAATTGGTCAATAGTATAATACAAGGGTAGGCAATTTTTTCCCCTCGAGGGTTACATTGTGGAAACAGAGGATATTGGAGAGCCTCACGTTTTTGAAATGATTACATTCATTATAGTTACCTTTGTATCTCAGAAAAGGTATACAATGTACCATAAAAGTCAATTAATGTAAATTAAATAGAATAGTGTCGGTTTTATTCATTTTATTTATTGTCCTTTCATATCTTTAGCTGCAAGCACAATGAATTTTAGAATCAGTTTAATGGGACAAACGTACTCTTCTCATTTTCCTACATTTTTTTTTTTTTGAAATCAGGAGTGAGATTGCTTGTTGAAATTCTCATCACAGCCTGCTATTTAATGCCAACCAATTCGCATCTATATTCATAATGCAAGAAACAATTTGCTTACAAATATATGTCGACCCAAACATAAAGAATATTTTATGTCTGTTTCGTTTCCTGATTGTCTTGGTGGGACATTATTTTCCCACACCTCTGGTATAATGCATAAATACCTTTCAATGTAACTGTTTCAGTCCCCCAATTATCACTGGCGTACCTAGTCCTGAGTGGGCCCTGTATCAAAATTCGTTGGGGGCCCTTTTCTAGGGCACTTTAACATTTTAAGATTTTTTGCTTATGCATTTTTGGGCCCCTGAAGCGGGAGGGGACCCTGTATCATTGATACGGTGGTATATATAGCTACGCCCCTGTCAATTATATAGTCTATCTCTGTATTCTACTTTTATCAATGAACATAAAGTTATGGAACTAGATTCAATAAATTGAGCACTAGAATTATACATTGAAGTATTTAGTCTTTTCTTTGTCAGACCTTTATTCCCAGTTTCTTTATTATTTCAAAAGCAATTTAACTATTATTTTGATGGATGGTCGTATAAAATTTTTTATGTAAGAATTAAGTTATAATAGAGATACATTACACCCCCATGCTTTGAAAGGACATTGAAATTTCCTTTTTTCCTCCTAGGACTTTACATCTGGAGATCCTATTGGCGATAAAACACTTCCTAACTTGATGGGAGAAGATTGGAAAAGAATTCGAACCATCGTCACCCCTGCTTTTACTTCCAAGAGAATGAGGCAGGCAAGTCACTCTTGCTTCAAAAGCTTATTTTTATGAATTTATTTTGATATGCTGCATTTCCTTGATGGAGATTTTAGGATAAAATCATCTAAAAAGTTGTATTCTGTAATCCTAGACAACCAGTTACTTCTTACTGATTTCATTACAGACGACTCCTTTGTTAGTGCAAAAAATCTCTATAAGAAGTATAGATACATGGGAATTGACTAATTTTAGAACAATAAATTGCATTTTCCCATTTTAAATTTTGAAAAAATTTTGAATGCTGCATTAGATTTATACCAAAGATTTTTTAAGCTGAAAGAAATGTAGAAATAATAAGATTAAAAATTATTATTTTTATTATTTTTTTTCTCTTTTTGTATATGATTACTTGCCTTGGTAAATTCTAATGAAGTATTCCTGAGAAAACAAAGAAATTATTATAAAAGTAGAACTGAAATTCCACAGAAATTCTAAATTACATAACTTATTTAGTTACAAACTACTGCAGAGAAGCGAAGTTGATACAGGAAGAATAATTTGATTCGCACGTATTATTCACCTAATTCAAAACTTTTTCTTATTGTGTGCATCTGTAGTGTATGATATCAACTGAATAAATATCGACCATTAGCATTAGATGCTGTAAAATTAGAATTAAAATAAATAAAAAGAGAGATCATGAGCATCATGTCTAGAACCAATTCCATTTAATGCAGTATGACAAAAAATAATATTAATTGATGGTTAGTTTGGGGACCATGTGGCATCGTTATGGACAAGTCGCCAAAGTTGGTTCGCTTATCGCTCGTGGCAATGTCCCGTGATCTTCAGCTTTTAGAATACCGATGCCTAGAATTGCAGCATGGATATATTTGGTTACCGTTTGCTGATGACATATTAAACGATTGGTTGGCTTTCAAATACAGGAAAAGTCAATACAATAACAGAGTTCCGCAATCTATTACTATTCCAAATGCATTTATTGGACAGGTACCAGCGCGACTAATCATGGGTATGGTATCTAATACTGCATTATAATGGTGATTTTTCTAACAATCCATTCAATTTTAAGCATTATGATTTATCATACCTCTGCCTATTAGACGGAAATCGCATGATTTCTTCAAAACCCTATCAACCGAAATTCGATACCTCTAACAGTTATAGCAGATGTTATATGAGCCTTTTTACTGACTTAGGGCGATATCATAAAGATCAAGATATCAATATAAGTTATAGCGACGGGTACACGTTGTTGGCAATAGATTTAACGCCAGATCTCAGTGCAGATGGAATGCATGATTCGGTCCTACGAAATTCGAATTTGGCTTTGGATATTCGCTTTAGTAAGGCACTACTCGAAACGGTTAATTTAATCGTTTATGCGGAGTATTGAAATGTCATAGAGATTGACAAAAACCGCAACGTTTTAACTGATTTTTAAAAAGGAATTCTCAAAACCTATGTAATCTCGCCTGCAGCGATTCCATTCTTCGATCCAAATTCGGAGGCGTGTACGCTTCCGATGAATTGCCTAGGACACTAACAGGCTATTCATGTTTTATTGTAAATTTAGATTCTAGGGCGAAGCCTGGAAGCCATTGGGTTGCGTTAGCCTTTAGGAACAACACTTGTTTTTACTTTTGTAGTTTCGCTTCAGTTCCAAAGAAGGGTAAGATTTTAAACTTCATCAAACAGAATTCACAGAAACTGATGTGGAACAAATCTCGCTACCAAAGCGCTACGTCCTTTACCTGCGGTCAATTTTGTCTTCATTTCCTATACAAATTTGTGAGAAAGCAGACTTTATCACCTCTAGATTCGAATAACAATGCATTCAACGAAAAGTTTATTCAAAGATTTGTAGCTAAAAATTTTCGCCTACAAAAGTGTTGTTTGACGCCACACTCAAATCAAATATGTCATATCTATAAATACCGACATAAACGTGCTTGAACACGTTTTCAACATTTTTCTCATCATCTTTTGCATTCTAATTACAACATGTATGGAGGGAGGAGGGGTCACTGCTGATGCAGAATGTATAAAAGGAGGCAACACAAGCTGCAGAACTCTCATTACTGCTTTTAGTAATTCACCAAAAAGCAATGACTCCCGAACCGAGATATGGTTTCATGTACCTAAAGCGCGCCAGCCCTTCTGACGCTTATGTGATCCATTGTTTCACCGATTCTCTGTACGACAATATGATCTCCTGTGTACAAGCTGCCACATCCTATTCCATGGACACAACGGATTCCGACTGTAAAATGAAAATAGCCTATTTTAAGATTTTGAACAATTCTGCTATTGTGCGCGAGCTGCACAATCCTTCAGTCTACAGACAAATATTTGATTGCACAGCATAATATGAAACTGAACATCATGACTCAAAGACAGTAACTAAATGTGCAAAATGAATATTCTGTAACAAAGTGAATATTAGTTCTATGTATTATACGCAAGAAAACTGATTGTTACACTCTACATAAAAATATTGTTCTGTAACGAATGCACTGATAACTGTTATATATTGTAAGCATAAAAATGATTGTAACACTCTATGTAATAATATTGATATAACCCCTTGAATAAAAAATTATTTTCCGGGATAAACTGTGTTCGTTTACTTTCGAGTCGTGTCTTCATTATGCATGTTGCAATGCTGTTACGCAAGATTTCCTTCTAGATATGTTTTTCTTTCATTTCTTCCTTGAAGATTAAACGCGCAGATCCCCCTCTGCTATTTTCCCCCCTGTCTTACATAAGAGTTGTTTTTATATAATCAGATTTGTAAAAACTGCGTTTTTAAAAATTTGTCCTTCATTTCGAGTATAAAATGTTAATCTGGCTTTCAACCTTTGTCTAGTCTGTTCCTGAAGTTCCTAACGTGCTACATTTTTTTTGGATCAGTCCGCGTCTTCTTACCGCCTTCTTCTTGATTTCTGAAGTTCTTTTTGGATAAATCCATTCTTCCTGCGATAACTATGGAAAATGGTGAGTGGAATTTGTATTTTTTCCTTTTTCCGCTTAGATACATTTCGTTGAGAGCTTTTTTTTTGTATTGCTTCATTAGTCTTCATTTTTAAAATTTTCTAAAAAGCTTTGATTCCTCTTGCGCCAAAAAAGAAAATTTAACGTAGACTTATCAAAGGAGAGCGGCGGCCGTCGAGTAAAATAGCAACTCCCTATTCGGTACATGTTGATCAAATCCCTGTTCTTCTAGAAGGGATAACACACATTCAGGAACATCTGAAATCTATGTAATAAATTTACGTTGGAGTAGGGAGATATCCAAACTTCTCCTGATTTGTGTATACATTAGAATTGTTCCCAAGTCGGCTTAACTTTTAAAAAGTGTGCGCGTTTAAATTTTTTCTAACTTACGGTAACACACACACACAATGATCTTTTGCATTCTTTCAAAAAAACATACTTTGGAAACTGTTGTTCAAAATAAAGTGTCTGTTACTGCCTATTACGATAAAAAATTTGTTCGCGAAGATGGCATGCATACATTGTCTTATGGTCACAAAGATATTTAATATTGTTTTCTGTATTGTAGAAAGGGTTGGTTTTAACTCAATTTGTGTATATGTTTCTACAAATTATCTCCCTACTCCTATGCTTTGCTTTGTGGCTGCTTTTTTTATTGAATGTGTTTTGTATATTCAACTTTTAATATGCTCTTAGTTTTTAAAATGTGTTTTTGTATATTCAACTTCTACTATGCTCTTAGTTTTTGAAATGTGTTTTTGTATATTCAAGTCAACTACCAATACAACTCAGTTTAATTTCTTGTGAAATCAAAGACATGAAAGACGTAAACACTAATCAGCCAGTTTCTGCTTTGTGTTTGCTTGCTTTTCTTGCTTTTTTCATTTTGAGAGGATTAGGACGAATCATATGCAAATCGTTTTTTGCGTCTGGTTCTGTGACAACCTCTGTTAACCACTTAACGGTTTTCTTTACTTAGAAATGTTTATTGTTCATTACCATCTAAATAAAGTCACAATGCAAATTTGTAAAAAAAAACCCAATTTTCATTAAAAATTCCTTTTGTCATTAATTTGAATTTGAGTTTCGTTTATGGTGCAAGAGCCTTAATTCGACCATGCTGTAATAAAATCAATCGAAAAACAAAAGTACAAGTAAGAATGTACTAATTTTGGATATCAAATGACAGAATAAAAACTGTTAAGTGGTTATATAAAAAAAAACGAAGGTCAGATCCGCATGCCTCATGGCGGCCTTGGAAATGCGGACAAAGCTTTACTAATTTTCTTTCGACTAACTCGTCACGTTTCCCCTCTCTGCTTTGCAGAGTAAACCCGTTTTCACTGCAGTGCTTTCATTCTTTAAGACGTGCAGTGGTGGTGTTTTGGTGTGAATTGTTTCCCCTCCAACTGTTTTTGTCGCGATTTGATCATGCGGTGTTTTAATGGACACTGTTTTCATATCGTGCGGTGTTTTACTGGAAATTGTTTTAATGGACACTGTTCCAACTGTTTTTGCCGGCGATTTGATCATGCGGTGTTTTAATGGACACTGTCTTCATATCGTGCGGTGTTTTACTGGAAATTGTTTTAATGGACACTGTTCCAACTGTTTTTGTCGCGATTTGATCATGCGGTGTTTTAATGGACGCTGTTTTTATATCGTGTGGTGTTTTACTGGAAATTGTTTTAATGGACACTGTTCCAACTGTTTTTGCCGGCGATTTGATCATGCGGTGTTTTAATGGAACACTGTTTTCATATCGTACGGTGTTTTACTGGAAATTGTTTTAATGGAAACTGTTTCAAAATCGTGCGGTGTTTTACTGGAAATTGTTTTAATGGAAACTGTTTTCATATCGTTCGGTGTTTTACTGGAAATTCTTTTAATGAACACTGTTTTAAAATCGTGCAAACATATACTACTGTTAGTAAAACAGTAGGATTTAAAGCTTCCAATCTTTTAAGGCATCTATTAATTTACAGTATTTAACTGGAAAAGAAACTGACAAAATCTATTCCTGAGACGTTGCTTATATCATTGTGAAAGTATTTCAGTAAATTATTTAGATCCGTGCGACGTTTTCCCACACGAGAATTGAGAGATGCATCTACTTTTTTACTTATAGCAATGTTTGCACCTTTAAGCTACTTAAGCATAAAATTTATGGTTATATATGCTGTAAACAGATTACTATCTCGACGGTAGTGTGCTTGAACAGTTGTTTTTACCCGTACAAGAGAAGTAATTTTATCAAATAACACGTCTGGATATCATCATGAGATAAATCTAGTAGTGATTTATCTTTCTTTCTTATGTCAATTAATGCTTTTTGTACACAATCTTTCAGTATATATAAACGTTATACCATTAACAAAATATAATTCAGAGAAGAATTAAATCCCGGGATTTTGGGATTTGAAGAAACACCGGAATTTTTCGGAATCCTGGGGCAGCAAACCCTAAATTCCACGTCACTCGATTTACCATGCTATCATGGAATTTTAAAGAAAGAATAAAAATAAAAAAAAAACTAATGACTACTTATTATTTACTTTTTAATTTGTTTCAAAATCATTTATTGTTATCTTTTTCACTAGGTTCCCTTGGAATACAAAAAGACTGTTTTTTTCCTCACTGTAACCGAGATGCCACTCAAGTTTGAGAAAAGGACCGATGTCAAATGAAGCAAGCAGGTCACGATCAGCATTATCTTATATAGGAGCTATTTTCTTATGAAATGTCCTTGTACTACATTATACTGGTGTGCAAAAATTAAGGACGAGACGGTTTTTTCAATATAACTTTGTACAAAAGCATTCCAAATCAACACATTTAATACCGTAAGATCCCCAATACGTAAGGACATGAGTAATGTAAGCAACACTTACTAAAAGAGAAATCAGAGGGATAAAAATAAGCTTTATTGAAAAAGTAGCATGGAGCGCAATGCGACTGAAGGCCGAAACATCCCTGTGATGGGTGTCCAGCAAGAAATATCCGGTCTTTAGTAGGGGATATGATCTCCCCTGACTGCTAGACAAGTTTCACAGCGTCTGCCCATGCTGAGAATGAGGGTATCAATGAGTTGAGGCATTGCTGCCCATTCGTCTTGCAGCGCCAATCGAAGTTCCGGAATCGTTACTGGTGGTAAGGTCCGAGCTGCCAAGCGTCTGCCTAGAAATTCCCATACATGCTCGATGGGATTGAGATCCGGAGATCGTGCCGGCCAATCCATACGTTCAATATCCTCACTCTCTAAGAGCTGTTCGGCAGCTACTGTGCGATGACATGGTGCATTGTCGTCTATGAAAAGGAACTGCGGACCCATAGCGCCTCTAAAAAGACGCACATATGGAAGAAGAATCTCGTTACAATAATGGGTCCCGTTGACTGAACCTGCGTCGAAGATGTGAAGGTCTGTACGACTACCAAGCATGATGCCTCCCCAAACGAGAACACCGCCACCTCCATACCTGTCCCTTTCAATGATGTTCGAGGGATGATTGCGGCTTCCCCGCTTCTCCAGATGAATATGCGATGAGAATCGCTACTCAGACTGAATCTGCTCTCATCTGTAAAGAGTACTCGTCCCCATTCATTGTCTCTCCAATTCCGGTATTCCCGGCACCACAGAGAACGCCTTCTCCGATGGGCAGGCGTTAGAGGTACACACCGTACAGGGCGTCGTGCAAACAGACCACCACCGTGCAGTCTTCTGGCCACGGTAAAACGCGATATCGGTCGTCCAGTCGCCTGTGTCGTGTGTCTAGCGATTTCTCCCGCTGTCTGCCGCCTGTTTCTTCTGGCCTGTAAGGCAATATACCGGTCATCTGCGGGTGTGGTTCCTCGTGGACGACCACTACTGAACCCCCGGATAGCTGTTCCTGTAGTTTGAAATTGTCTCCAAAGTCGTGAAACGATGCTGTGAGCAATTCCGAACTCTGCAGCCACACTTGTCACACTGCGACCTTCCTCCAACTTCCCAATGATTCGACCTCGGGTAAAAGCATCCAGATGTCGTCTAACAGATTGATTATTCGCCATTTCTCGCTTAGGCAGCAACTCGGTCTGATTTTAACTGCTATACGGTGTGCAATCTGTTTGCCAGAAATACTAATCTTACACCGACAACATGCTTTACTACTCAGACACTCCCCCATTACGTCTACCTGCATATCTGCGCATGTGCTACCGTACATCACCTCACTTAATCTCCTGATTGGTCTTTCTGTCCGCTCTGCCTCTTCGTTCAGCTGATATGCTAATTTTTCGACTTCGTCCTTAATTTTTGCACACCAGTGTATATCTACTTACATTATATTGTTGTATTTTTATAATTTGTTTGTTTTTAAAGATCATTTTTAAAACGGCCACTTACTTATTGTCAGAAAATGAATTGTACATACGGAATTAATAAACTCGATTATTTTGTTTTTTACTGAATGCTTTTTTGGATTGTCTATTTTATCCCAATTCAAAAATCCGTGCGTAACATCCTAGATGCCTCGTAATTTTGAATCAGGGTCAGATGACATGGTCTACACCATAGGTTTTCAACGTGTGCGATAACGCCCCCTTGTGGGCGGTCGAGGCTTTCAGGGGGGCAGTAAGAGACTCAGAGAAAATTAGGGGGCATTGAGATGGCAAGGATTGAGATGGCTTGGGCAGATTAACCAAATATAGTCTAAAAAAAGACTAAAGATACACGTTATGTACTAATAAAAATAAACTTTACTACTGTTTACCTTATGTTGATTGAATGCATTTAAATCATTTCTGTATCACATGTACGAAAATTCACATATTTCGGTAGTTCGGGAAGTGGATGAAAAACTTAAAGATTACATTCAGACCTACATGAAATTGAATGATATAGTTCATTTTAATTTCTGTAGTTCACGTGTTGTCTTTGTGAGCTGCAGGAAAAATGTTTCGTTCACTGTAAATTACTTACATTATCCAAGAAACATAATGAAATATGTTGACAAGGAATTAACGTGTGATTCTTTAAAGGTTGAAACTGTTAATTTACATAACAACAATATCCTATCTATGACTAAAATATGTAATATTACACATTTAAATATATTCGTGGCATTTGCTATTTCAGATTCGCAAGTAATAAAATTGGGACTTTAGAAAAAAATTAAATTAAAAAATATTTTCTATTAGTAATAGAATATTTTTTTAAAACTCAACTCTTGTTTTCACCATGTATTCTCTTATCTCTCTAGAATAGGAGAGGGTGGTATCGAAATATTCACAAGAAAAGGGGGCCCCAGTTCAAAAAAGGTTGGGAATCTATGGTCTACACCATAGGTTCTCAACGTGGGCGATAACGCCCCCTTGGGGGCGTTTGAGGCTTTCAAGGGGGCAGTAAAAGACCCGGAGAAAATCAAGGGGCGTTGAGATGGCATGGAGGGACTTGGTCAGATTAAGCCAAAAAGACTAAAAAAACACGCTGATTATGTACTAATAAAAGTAAACTTTAATACTGTTTACTTATGTTGATTTGTGTATTTAAATCATTTCTATATCACATATGTACGAAAATTCACATATTTCGGTAGTTCGGGAAGTGGAAAAATTTAAAAATTACATTACATTCAGACCTACATTAAATTGAACGATGGAGTGCACTTTAATTTCTGTAGTGCACGTGTTGTCTTTGTCTGTGAGCAGTAGGAAACATGTCTCGTCCCCTGCATTTCATTACGTATATTATCCAAGAAACATAATTAAATATGATAACCATTAATTAAAGTAAAATTCTTTAAAAACTAAAAATGTCAATTTATATTTATTTTGAAAGCAATAGTTTATTATGAATTACTTCATATCATCAAAACCCATGCCTATCTTTATAACAGGTACGCTAAAACTTTTATTCCATTCTTTTAAATGAAGAAGAAATTCAGTAGCGCGTTCCAATTCCAATAATATCCTATCACTAAAATATATAATATGACACATTTAAATAAATTTGTGGCAATAGATATTTCAGATTCGCAAGTTAACACATATTGGGGCTTTAGAAAAAAAATTAAATTAAAAAGTATATTCTTTTAGAAATACGATATTTTTTAAAACATAACTCTTGTTTTCACCATGTATTATGTACACTCTTATTCCTCTAGAGTGGGAGGGGGCGGTGTCGAAATATTCACAAGAAAAGGGGGCGGTATCGAAATATTTACTAGAAAAGGGGGCGCCAGTTCAAAAAAGGTTGGGAATCTATGGTTTACACCAATACTAACATTGCACTTATCTAACCAACATTGCGTCAAAGTAAGCATGGGCAGATGCAACATACATACATCAACACGATGACACGACGAATCTCCAGTAAAAGTGGGATTTTGACTAGTGGCTCAACTACATCATCACTAACTATGAGTCATGGTCATTATCATCGAAGCCATGGTCACACACACACTCGATGTTACTGGGTCAAAATCAAGTTTTTTCCAAATGCATTTCTCTTATTAATAATACTAAAGTAGTTTACAATTCGAAGAAAATTCCCCTAGTGGTGTCCTTGACACATGATTTTCAGTATTATTTAGTCATTAAAAACGGACACTCGCAAATATAGCTACATCATTAACCATTGTGACCACAAATTTTACAATTTTGCGATGAATTTTTTCATTAATATCATCTTACATAGCCGTACTATTAATCGCAGTCAAAAGTCGGATAAAAACATTTCCTGGTTTACGTAGTTATATATATATATATAGTTGCTGTGATAATTTAAATTAACGCAGTTTGTAGGAGTCAGTGATTTGTGAAAATGATGTCATCTAAATATCTAATAGTGTCAGATAAATTTAACTCTCCTTAAAAAGAAAAGAAATATTATACAAAATCCCAGGCAAGTTTCTCGAAACAGGCCCCATTTTTTTAAAATTCGAAAATGGTACAGAATTTGTTATTTTCTATCAATAACAGTCCAAGAGATTTTTTTTATTTGCCGAAGATCTTCATTTTAAAAACTCTTCTCTTGACACCTTCCTTCGCATCATTAGGTACTGTGACCGCAAATACCATAATTCCACAATGAATTTTTTACTAATGCCATCTTACATAGCCGTGCTAATACTCACAGTCACAAATATATCAAAAACTTTCGCTGGTTTGGATAAAATTAACGTCGTTTGAATCGGTTTGAGAAAATGATGCCCCCCAAATTTGACACTAATTAAAAATAAAAACGTTACATACTGCTCTAAGCCAGTGGCGTAAAGGAAAATAATTGCCCCCCCCCTCTAGGTCAGGTTTTGGGCCCCAAGCCGGATCTTATATATATATATATAAGATTCAGCTTGGGGCCCAAGCACACAAATATATACAGGTGTTTCATAAATGATGGGAGTAACTTTAAGGGTGATAGTACACATCAAGACGAGTAATAGTAAATAGGAAACAAGTGTCCCAAACGTCTTCCGAAGGAGAAAGGCGCCATCAAAGTTTAGGGTCCTAAATTTCAAATGATTATAAAAAACGGAAAATGGATCGATTCATTTGCGGTTTTCACTAAAAGCATTCTTTAAATTAGTATTTTCATTAAAAAAAGTTTTAAAGACAAAGTTAAAAAAATGCCGTTAGAGGGCGCTCTAGACTTTGGAGTACCGAACAACTACCTTTTACCAGTATTTTTTTTATTTTGTTAAATGTTTACAAAAGCTTAGATTTTAACTTGAATTTTGAGCGCAAAATTGAAACCATCGGGAGCGGTTAAGTGGCGCAAATGTAACCGCGTTTAGGGAGGAAAAATGAAATGCTCGTATGTAATGATCAAAATAAAAAACGATAAAGCAAACTTTAAGAGGCGATAGTACAACACCAAAACAAGTAACATTCATCAAAGAAATCATACTCGTAATTTTAACCCGAAGGTGATAGAGGGCGCTGAAACAGATTTCGTTTTAAGAGACAAAAAGGAAACAAAGAACATTTACGTTATAAAAAAAGTTTAATTAGAAATGATTACAATATCTGTTCGAAACACTGACCATTAGAGGCGATGCATGCGGTACAACGGCGAAGAAGGGTTTCACGAACCCTCTGAAACACGCCAGGAGTATCGCGCACCTCTCCTGCAGCTGCCGAAAGTCTGGCGACGAGTTCTTCTGCAGTTTCGATAGGAGTCTCATACATAAGACTCTTCAAGTGTCCCCACAAAAAGAAATCCAGGCATGAAAGATCGGGCGATCGCGCTGGCCAAGGGACAGGACCACTTCGCCCAATCCATTGATTTGGAAAGGTTGCATTTAGATAATTTCGCACCTCTGGCGCAAAATGAGCTGGTGCTCCATCCTGCTGGAACCACATTACTCGCCGGATACGAGGGGGAACATCTGTTATCATTTCCGGCAGCACCTGTTGCAGAAAGGTAAGATATTTTTTTCCATCCAGGCGTTCTGGCAGAAGATAAGGTCCAAGTAGATGGTCACCAATTATTCCTGCCCAAACATTTATGGAAAATCGTCGCTGATATGCATGTGTAGAAGACGCATGTGGATTTACATCTGCCCATTGGTGGGAATTGTGGGTGTTAAATGTACCGTCACGTGTAAATGTACATTCATCTGTAAAAAGCACAGTTGCACCAAAATCGGGATTTAGGGTGTGCTTCTGCAGATACCAGCGAGCAAAATCCATTCGACGAGGAAAATCCCTTTCAGTCAGTTCCTGGACTCGTTGGACATGAAAAGGATGCATACTTTCATCCTTTAGTACTCGCCATGTCGTGGAGGGTGATACTTCAATTTGACTAGCCACTGCTCGCGTGCTTGTATTTGGATGATCAGTCACCATATCCAGAATTTTTTCTTCCACGGCTACCGTTCTGTTAGACTTCGCACAGCCTGCATTTGAACGTGCACCAAAAAGGATCCTGTCTCACACAACTGTCTGTGCAAGCGCACAAATGTTTTATCATTGGGCAACCGTCTGTTGGGAAACTTTTTTCCGTATAATCGTCGCGCCTCTGCACTATTCCCATTTGCAGTTCCGTAGATGAAGTGCATATCAGCCTTTTCTTGATTAGTGAAGGGCAACATCTTTCGTTACGTTTGTTCCGTGATTTACACTTGCACACTCGGGTCAATGGCTTTTATCTTAATAACAATTTGCATATGCGTTCTTCTTCTTCCCCATATCACAATTTCATGTTCTTCTTCCAGAATCTTGCAGCTAAAACGCTTGCATGGATAAAATTTGAAGATGCTCTAGCACGTTTGCGTTTGAATTCAAATCATGCATTTTCTAATCGAAGTTGATTGTTTTTATGTTGTACTATCGCCTCTTAAAGTTTGCTTTATCGTTTTTTATTTTGATCATTACATACGAGCATTTCAATTTTTCCTCCTAAACGCGGTTACATTTGCGCCACTTAACCGCTCCCGATGGTTTCAATTTTGCGCTTAAAATTCAAGTTAAAATCTAAGCTTTTGTAAACATTTAACAAAATAAAAAAAATACTGGTAAAAGGTAGTTGTTCGGTACTCCAAAGTCTAGAGCGCCCTCTAACGGCATTTTTTTAACTTTGTCTTTAAAACTTTTTTTAATGAAAATACTAATTTAAAGAATGATTTTAGTGAAAACCGCAAATGAATCGATCCATTTTCCCGTTTTTTATCATCATTTGAAATTTAGGACCCTAAACTTTGATGGCTCCTTTCTCCTTCGGAAGACGTTTGGGACACTTGGTTTCCTATTTACTATTACTCGTCTTGATGTGTACTATCACCTCTTAAAATTACTCCATCATTTATGAAACACCCTGTATTTGTGTGCAGACCCGCTATGCTCACCAATCATAGATTATTACGGGAGTGAGAGAGGCCCGCGCACAAGGGATTTAAGGTAACGAGGATCTTCTTCATCAGCTTTTTTCTCTGAGCACGCACGAGAGAGGTTGCGGGGGCAGCCACCTAGAAAAGATCAGGATAAAGGAACTACGAGGACCTCTTAAAGACGAAGTCTGCTGAATAGCCTCTCCAGTGACAGTCTTCCGGGTGTTGGGACAACCGTACCCAGGAGGAGAGATAGAACGAAATAACTTTATTTCATCACTTAGTAGAATAGCGTGAAGTGCTAGCGCATGTGGCACGCATGCTATAGGTTGCCGAGCCCCGATTTAACTGCTTGTGAAAATAAAAGTAATTTTTTTTTGGTTGGAGAGGTAAAGTCACTTGTCTTTCTATTTGATAATGATAAAATTTTATAGGTATTAATAGGGAACTTAAAGTATTTTATATTATTTATTACTAATTCTTGATGTTTTATCTGGATATTTGAGAAGCGAAGGAATAAACTGTCAAACTTATTCCACCTAAGTCTTGACCTTTTCAAGACCTTTAGGAAACAGGACTTCTAATCCTTCAAATTTCACATTAAGCGAGTTGCGGATAATACCAAATTGATAAATCAGGGCATTTAGGCAGTTATAACTCAAATTGAAGATTAAGTTCCTATCCCTTTTAACTTTTGAACACTTTGGCCGGTGACTAGTTTCTAATTGGTAGAGTAGCTAGCAGTATTATGACAGTGAACCACAAAATTAGTTCAACTAATTTAGAAAAAAAATCTTCAAGCAACTAAGTTCTTCGAAACAAAAAATGAGTGTATTTGAAAAGGATAATTTTCAGATAAATTCCTTAATAATATAGTCATACTGGATAATACTACAATTTGTAATTGGGCTTTGGTTTGAATAGTCGCTTTATATACACCTATTCAATGAGAGATAGGAAAGTAAGAGTTAAAACACAAAAATGAATATATTTAAAAAAGGTCATTCTCAGAACTGTCATATAGTCTCTCACCCATAGAATAATGATTGTATTTCAATGTACTTCCTGTTCATTGTGATTTATATGATTAATTTTTGTAAATATTATATATTCTATGTCATACCATTAATCTTATCTAACATCTTGTAGTAATTGTGTAAAAATGAATGAAAACCATTCAATGGAGTCGGAATTGGAAGAGGAACATCTTGTGCAGAAAGAGTTTGATTGTGATCCAGCTTTCAGAAAGGAATTATGGTCGCGAGTGACTTCATTCAAGAGCGGTTTTAAATAAATGTAATATGTGGTAAACCCAACCATGGATTCCGAAGAGAATATGACAGCCTAGAATGGTTTTGAGAATCTGGCGTGGCAAGATATCGCCGATGACCCATGACGTTAAAACCATCGTTATCCACTGACTCCTCTGCCAACTGAATGTTTCTGACCACATAGGTCAGATGAACTGCAGTCAAAAGGATGAAGATGATTCAAATTATAGGAAATTACAGAGGGATTTCAAACTTTGAATGAGGTTGGAATTCAAAGCCGAAATCGACAATGATATTCAAAAATCAGTTTTCAAAGATGAAAATAGTAATTCTATCGATTCTTTTGACGATCCAAGCAAAGAGATTGATGTAATTGTTGAGGTAGAAAACAAGTTTTTGTTTCGAAACAATTAACACGTATTATCCAACCAAAACAAAAAACTTAACAAGGAATCAAACCTCATAAAAAGAAATAAAAATAAACGAAAAGCGCAAAAAAAAAAAAAATTTTTTTTTTGTAAATCATAAAAGAAAATAAAAATATGTTATTTGGTGGTGGAAAAAAGTAATGTTTATAAAATTTTGAACTAAAGTTGTTGTCTTGGGTTGTCATCCTCAATCATTGAGGGGGGGGGGATACTCAGCGGTAAAACCGATTATGGATTCCGAAGAGAACATAACAACGCCCTTAAATGATATTGAGAAACTGACCTGGCAGACGATCACAAGATGTAAACACACTGTGACGATATGGGAAAATTGATGAATAGTGTGAGACTTAAGAAATTAAATTATTGATTTATAAGGGCTACAGCAATTAATTACAATATTTACATTTAGATACAAGTTATTTAAGATATTGAGTATTTTAATTCCCCAGAACTGTTATTGATGATGTAGGTGGCAAAACACATCTCTTTTCGAGTGTTTCAAGAGGGCTCCTCTCTCCACTCTCTTGGAAGTGGGGCGGTTCTTTCTTACACCTCGAATTTCACTCGAGGCTCGGCTCGCAGGTGTAGTGTTGTTATTCTCATGGCCATCGGTTGTCGGCGTGATGTCGGATGAAAGGATCCTGCAATATTTTAGGGGTGCACATGTGGATATGAATGGCGTAACGTTATCTGTATAGGGAAGCCGAACTTGCGGCTGCAACGTGATAAAAAGTTACAACACCAAGTCGATGTGTGTGACGAGCGCTACAATAAAATAAGATAGAACATAAATGCTTCTCTATAATTACAGTGTGCTGGAAGTAACACTTTTTCTTTTAATTTCTGAGCTACCATCACTTCAAAGGTTCTTATTTGTATTTCATTAGATTTGATCTTAATTCCCCCCCCCCTCTGTTATGTTCTATATTTTATATAAATTTCTTATATATATATATATATATATAACATACATACATCTAATACATCTATCTTCAGTATAATTTATTAACCATTTTAAATTTGGAATATATAATTAAAACCACGTTCCATAGAATATTTACTGATTTAATTAAATCCATAAAGTGAAAAAAAAGAATGTCTGGATAAATATATGCAGAAAAGACAAATCATAATAATATTTATTATTCAAATGGGGAATTATGTGCGATTATATTGAATGAGAAAGTATTTAAATACCAACAGAAAAACTTTAGCAAAATATATTACAACTTTTTACAGAAGTTTTGCTACATCGGAAGTTCGTTACAAACTAAAAAAACAAAATAAATTTAAACAGAGTATTTAACTCTGAAGAACATGTTTTAAAGAGTCAATGTTTATAAATCTTTTAAATCATTAATTTTCAATTAAGGAATTGTGAAACAAAGAGGCAAACATATTTCTTAGATTAAATAGATCAATACATAGATATCGTTCCAATAAACCCTTCAAATTAAACGGGATTTTGTAGACAAGGACTATACTCTTCAGATAAATTTTTTAACACATTTACATTTTAATCAGTATATTTTTCAATAGTTATCAACGGCTTACCCATTCCTTATTTTTAGAACAATAACAGAACGTTTAACTTGAAAAAAAAAAGAACATTTAAATAACAAGAGATAAGAAAAAGTTTTAAACATAATTAAATGAAAACAAATACTTGTGTCTTAAATCCGTCATCTTATCATAATCTAATTATCAACTGTTTTTAATCGAATGACAGCGATAATGTTGTTCCTTTCACCTTTGGAATGAAATGCAGGATGTAATTTTTCAAACTTAAAAATCATTGGGAAAAAAAAACCCAGCAGAATAGCAAAATGGATTTCGATCACACAGAAGTAAAAAAATAGCAACAAATGTGTTACACGATTCTTACTGACATATCTGAAGTAGTTCATTTGATAAATAAGAACAAGGACTACACTGAAAATTATATATTCTTCCTGCTGTGTATGCGAGAGAGTGAGAAGTTAGCCATCATAGTTCCGTTTGCATGAAAGATTATTTCGTATCTAACGCGACATTTTAGCACTGACGTTCTTTTGCTGAAAAAAGTTAGAGGGTAAATGAAGAGCAATTGATGTAGCTGTTAAAGTTAACATTCATTTGATAGATCGTCTGCCAGTATAGCTGTAGAAACTGAGCCAGCGGTTTAATTTTATTTTTTGTAATTCTGTATGGCAACAGCGAGTTCTTTCTTTCTTTTTTCATTCTATGAGTTTTGGTTTCGATTTGGAGTTTTCTTTTGTTGTCGTATTAAAAACGTGCTATTTTTCCTTGGTTATTTTTGAATTTTTTGAGAAGTTTCAATACTAGCCCTTCTTCAGTCAACAATAAGACGATTACGGCGCAGTGAAAATGTTCGAAACTGTCACTTGCACGTGGATTTTTATAGTAATTGTAGTCGTTTTCTTCTTCATTAAATGGTAAGTAATTATGTATGTTCTTAACTCTATTTTTGAAAAGAATTTATCAAAACTGTAAGAAATATTTAAATGAAAGTTCTAAATTGTCTTTTGAATTGTAATGTGTTTGTTTTACAACTGAGAATAATTTTCAAACCATTAGTGCTATTTGTTAGATTGAATATTACAGTAAAACTGGATTTTTCCATCTTTATTTTTGTCATTAGCTGTGTATATTACAAGTTTAAAGTATGATTCCTCTCCATTTTTTATGTGAATTTTGAAACTATGAGAAATATTTTTTAAAGTAAAGTTACTTAAAGAGAGATTACTTATCAAAGACAAGTTCTAAAATGATATACATATTAACGTTAGTTCCTGGTAAATTTTTAATAAACTATGCTGCAATATGATTTTTTTTTTTGAAAATTTCCTTAAACATATTTTTTTAAAAATTATTTTATACTTTTTATCTGTTAATAAAAAGTAATTTTAATATCACAATTTTTTAGTATAAAATTCATGAAGATTTACATGTAAAAAAAGCAATTTAAAAAGTTGTTTTTTAACGGCGATCCTTTCATGAGTGAGTGATTCTTGAACTGTTTATGTTTCTACTAAACTTAAGCTAAAAACCAATATTTGAACCATGTTGCAAAATATATGTCATTTTTTGAAAATTATGCATAATATAATTGTTTTCCATTAATGTTTTTGTGCATTTTACCTGTCACCTATCTCAAAGAAACAGCCTATTCCCCCCTAAAAGCTTCGATTTAATATTATCTAATTCCTGTAATTATTTTATAAACGATTCCTTGAAAGTTTGTCTGGCGGTGTTAGTATGAAGCGAGAATAAATTTATATCGCTTAAAACTGTGGTTTCGCAGTGTTATTTATTCATTAAAATATTCTCGGCATTTATGGAGATATGACGTCATCAGCCATGCCAAGTCATAACTTTGCAAAAATTAATGTTTCGAGCGGTTTTGGGGGGAATTTTAACACATTTAAAAGAAAATATACTTATTTATGGTTGTATTTATTCGTTTTTTTAACTCTTAGTGGAGGAATTACATTTGTTTTTGGAAAAAATCATCCTAAAAAAATGTTTTTTCTAAATTTTATTTTTCCGATTGGCAACACTAATTTGACAACAGTAGATAACAGTTGGAAGATGCATTGGTTTCCAGCTAAGCCTATTATGTATTTTTTCAATAACAAAATTAAATTCGTTGAAAAAACAATTTTGTTTTGCATATATTTTGAATGATTATTCCGAACCATTTCTGGGCTAAGATTTAATTTTGTTGTTTCTTTTTCAGCTTAAAAATTCTGATTTGTGTGTAGTCAATTAATTGTATTTCTAATTGTAATTTCTGTTAAATATGATTCGGCTCATCTAAGGCACAAATGCCGAAAACCCGAGGTCTATCGGTTGCTTATTGGCTGAGAAAAAGGTACGACAAAATATGGAACGAATACGAAATTTGCGTCCCTAATAGCGCTTTTTTTACACTATGTGAAAAACGCGCTAAAAAAATTAGTCAGATTTGGGTGGATATAGTGTGATTTGCTTAGTGATAATTTGGCTGTGGTGATGCTAATACAAATTTTTATTTATATATGAGGTTTTCTTTTTGTTAAACTGAAATTAGTGATACTATCAATATACAGTTGTACTTGGGCTATGTATAGCGTGAAACCAAGTCATCACCTGATTATCAGTCACCGCAGTCAAAGTGGCTCTTTTTTTCCACCAAAATTTGATTTTTTCCATTTAAGACACACAAGAATCTGTTATTTTGATATTGTGGTGCAAATTTTGCTGTGATAACGCCAATACATAAGTACCCTTTTCCTTAATTGGCAGATTCCACATTTTTCCATTGTAACAAAAAAAAGTAGAAAAATGACACTCAATTCAAACTAATTGAGATCAACAGATTGTCAATATTGTGATTTTAAGTTAGAATTTCTATTCACGTATAAGATTTTGCTTATTGTAGTTTCATAAAATCTGAATTTATTTATCTTTTGGTTTGAATTAATATTATAATTTCTATACTATGTGTAAGGTTACTTTTATATTTATTTGTTTCTTTTATTTCAATTTTAAATATTTAAGATTTTCTGTTATGTGTTTTTTTGTTGTTGTTCAAAACTGTTTATGGCAATTTTATCAAAATTAAGGCTTACTTTTCTGTTTTAGATAACGTTTTAATTTAAATGTTGTTATAATTCCTATTTCAGTGTCACAGTTTTATTTTTCTGAACTATCCTTTTCTTGCGTATCATTGTTGGTACAGTAATTATGTGATGCAAAGACTCAAAAGTCTATTTTTCAGCCGAACAGTAATTTGTGAGACCTTTTGTAAATAGAATCTTAGATCATGATTACTTATTCATAACACAAATATTAAAGGGGTTTTTTTTACAATCAATGAAACTACACCTTCACTTCTTACCAGAATTTTTTTTGTCATGCTCATTTGTTCACAAAAAAAAAAAAAAAAAAAAAAAAAAAAACATCTGTTAGAAAAATTATGGATGCGATTAAATGCTCAAAGTAATTTTTCTTCTGATAATCAGTTCTTCATGCTGATTGTATAGATACATTTTTTACACATAAATGTTACATGTTTTACATATGTAGGCCAATTTCTGTCGTTGAAGATAAATATTCATCCTTCCTAATAATAATTCTTCCTTCATCGGCATATTCAATATTTTGTTCAATGTAGAAAATATTGCTCAAATTTTGTATAACGGAAAGAAAATGACACTGAATTCAAACTAATTGCTAATAACATGTTGGTAATATCGTGAAGATAATGCTTCCTATTTATGAGAAACCAGAATGTTTTTGTGTATCGCTGTTTTTTGCCTTTTGGTCTCTATGACCGAAAAGAACTCATTTTTGTTTTAAATGAAAAAAAAGCATAATTTTTTTTAACAAAAAACTATTTGCTGGAACTATGATAAGGTGACCTTGAAATAATGTTTTCATATTTTCTTTTGAATTCCATTTTGACCAGATTTTTCGTCATGACTTAACTTTGCTTCTGGCAATCTTGCAAATCAGAAAAATGTTTCATTTGTGATCATAAAAATTTTTGCACAGAAAAAAGATGCACCTTGAAAAGATTTTCTCATATTTCCCTCTGGATTTCTTTAAAATTCAGTGTTGAAATGATTTTACGTCTCATTGCTATCATGGTTTTAACGTTGCTTCTGATTATCTGTTCCTCACATAGTTTCTTGGAGATCATATGCATATTTTATTTTATACTGTCCATATAGGATATATATATTTCAATTATCATTATAGTTATTTATCATTTATGTACTCATTCTTTTGCTCTTTGCAATCAAATAATAATTTTTAATAGAAATGTAGCAAAAAAGTATTGTTTCAATAATTAATTTTTTAGCAACATGGTTTATTATTTGTTTCATTCAGTACTGTTGTTTGTTCTGAACTATTTCAACAGGGTCCTGTTTTAGGTAGATTTTGTTTTTAGTTCATACTAATTAAATGTTTTTAGTATTTAATTACATCTAATACTGTATATTAGACGTATTACAGAGATATTAGATAGTATTATATGAGGTATGGGTGCAATGCTAATTTAATGTTTTTCAGTTGAAGGCTTCCTAATATTTCTTATTTATGATAGCATTTAGTGAATCAGTTTATCATTAATTTTTTCTTTCAGTTCATCTCTATTGCAGGTTATTTCCCCCATAGTTCCCTTAGCAGAAACTCACTACTGCTATCACTTTTCTGTAATTTTTATTTATATTTGCATTCATTCGTATCTATTTACTCTTTAGCTTGATAATTTTCTTTCTTACATTGAAATATTTGTTTTTGTTTAATTATTATTTACTTTGAGGCAAAATTGCAATTTACTTAAAATTATTCCTAATGTGAACATTCATTTGAAAAAAATATATTTTTAATTTTTGGTTATACTACTTTTTATACAGGGTTTTTACCCTCACTAAAAATATTATAATTCTATAATAGATCAGTTTTTGTTTTTAAAACTTAACCCGTGCGAAGAACGGGCATTTTAGCTAGTACTTTTCTAAAAAAACCTGAAAAAAACAAAAAAAATTTGAGATTTCAGCCTTAAATCCAAATTTAATTTTATAGAACATACGTTTGGGAGTATATACAAAAAATTTCACTGCTCTGTGATGAGCAGAAAAAAAGTCTTAGGGATTAGAACTTTTATACCTTCAAAAATGAAATTCTGAGAAAAATGCATTTAAAATTTGTTAAGGCATATAAAACAAAAACTTACAATGCCCGTAATTTTTTAATATTTTATTTTCCAATGTATGTTCTACATTAAAACACTTTTAATTTTACATGATTGAAAATAATTTTTTCAATTCGACATAAAATTTTGCAAAATATTGATAGCATTTTGTTACCACAAGATTACTCAGCTTAATCATGTAATTATTGGCATAAATATGCAATTAAAATATGATATCCTGGTGATTATATTTGATTTCAATATATTGTAATGTGTGTGTTGAAAAAAAATAGCTCAAATTTTGTATTAATATAATGTTAATACATGTACATTATATTATATTGAGAAAGTTGTTCTTAAAAGGTACTTTTAAAAAACTACTTGATAAGTTGACATATTACTTAATTCTTTTGAAAAAAGAATAGAATTTAAATCTAGTTGAATTAAATTACATGTTATATAAAAATTTAGGTTATTTTTCTAATATTTTATGCTTAGATTTTTTTAACGCAAAGCAAGTGTTGATATTTTAATGAAAGTTACAAAATCCAATATATTTGACTTTTTTAGTCATATTTATTTTTTATACTATAAATTATTTTTCATTTTCTAAATTAATTGCAGATTAAACTGAGGTGTGGAAGATAATCATGAGATATATTCACAAAAATAAATAATATTTAGGACAACAGATGGCGCTAGCATTGTATTAAAAAAAATTCAGGGTTAAAAAGCGCTGTCTCGATCCACTCCTAAATTCCTGCTATCGCCCATCCCTTGGCGAAAGCTTTTTTTGAGTCGCACCAAAATGGCGTCAAAGCGCGTTTTTCAAAGTCGAGTCCAGGCAAACCGGCAAAAACATGGCGTTTTGTCCGAAGGTGCAAAAATGGAAAACATTAAGAACTGAAAGAACGAATTCATGTAAAATTCAGCTTGTAAAAATAAGAATTTCTTGAGACTTATGGAATAACTTCATGTCAAATTTAACTTTTCAAATATAGGAAAGGGAGAACATTTCGAAAAGAATTAACCGAAGTTCGAAAGAGAAATGGATATTTTTAAGATGTAAAAAACAAATTCAGGAAATTTCGGCTTAATAAAATGGAAATTAAGGTCATTCAAATAAGAAAAAATTGAAATCCGAAGGAGAAAATTGAAATTTGTAAAACTTTTTAAGCAAATTCCTGTATGATTTAAACACATTTTTTGAATATTAAACACATTCTAAAATTACTCAAATGACTTACTGAACCATATACCTTTCTTTATATCATGCGGAATCTTTTCTCCTTTGGAATGGCATCTCCAGCAATTTCACTTTTTTTTGTATGCACCATCTGATAAATACAATATAACCCCCCTCCCCTCCTTCCCTTCCAAAAATAAATTAAAATTCGCTTTTTTCTCATTGTAAAAAAAAAATTGACCTGTAACCGCTCGTATTATTCGAACAACAGCAAAGCTTCGATAATAATATTTTTTACCGTTGCCGCTTAAATAGTTAGTAGGGTTGCTGAAGCTAACGTAACTAACAGAAATTACTAATTGCAGATACCTAACTGTCGCTAATGATGGTCTCTTGTTTTAAAAAAGTGATAAAGAAGGGCAGCTAGTTTGTCAAACTTATCGCCAAAAAATGTTCAAAAATTTAGGGGTGGGCTATAATAGGAGGAGACCAAATGTTATACGATTACACAGCTTGAGAATTACGATTCTCAAGTGTGTCAAAAAGCTCAGTAATGGAATGGTAGTCATTATCCCATTCATTCTTTCTGTTTAAATAAATATTAAAGTTTATATTAGTTGCAGGTCGAGTATATATTTTATGGAATATTTTAATAGTACAATAAACTTTTACGTGCGCGAGCGTACTTTACAAAACTAAATGAAATGTATATCGAAATTGGACAATAATATTGAAGGAATTGAATTTAGAATTAAAAAAATTCTCGAACACGGTGAAAAAAATACAAAACAGTGACATGAAGATTTTTGTTTTAAAATTTTTATTATCTTATACATTCTGTAATAATTCTTATTTTGTTCTAATTTCTTTACAGGCATATTTCGAGAAACGATGACTATTGGAAGAACAAAGGCGTTCCACATATTCCACGTGCTAATTATTACAGCATGTATAAAGAAATCAAGGAAAAAGTAAGGATATCCAGAGTGAAAAACTTACAAATATTTTGGTCGTTTAATAACTAAGAGTCTTTTATTGTATTTAGAACATCTTTTGCTTTAAGGGAAGAATTTTTTTCAATACTTTTATAAAATTAAAACTCAGCAGGATCTTATACAATTTGAAAATAACTTTATTAGGCTGGAGTACAAACTCCTTCTAAAGGAAAATGATTTAACAAATGTTTATAGCGGAATTCTTTTTTTTATTTGTAGCTTACTTAAGGCATGGCCCGAAATATTATTAATGCTTGACCCCCGACGATTAAAAAAGTTTTCTGTTCGAATCGACCATTTTACACTGCTGGCCACCGTAATTGCAACACCAAGAAAGACAAGAGATAGCACAAAAAAATTTATTTTGTAGATAACATGTTGACCAAGTATCAAATGATTAAATTTATAGACTTCTGTGAAGTGTGGTTCCTGCCAGAATCAGTAGCCAGAGTAGCCGCCATTGTTGGAGATCACCGCTGCCACACGCCTCCGCATTGATTCAAAGAGACTTTGGATGCATTCTTGGGGTACAGCAGACCAAGCAGCTTCCAAACGTAGCCAAAGTTGATCTGGTGTGATAGCTGGGGGTGTAATCTAGGTCAATCGTTGAGCAACCATGGACCACATGTTTTCTATCGGTGAAAGATCCGGAGAGCGAGCCAGCCAGGGAAGCAATTGAATCTGGTGATTGACGAAGAACCTTTGGACAATGCGTGCCACGTGTGGTCGCGCATTATCCTATTGAAATATGGCTGTGGCCAAGCCCTGTAGGTAAGGAAGGACAACTGGCTCCAACACCTCGGAGATGTAGCGCTGGCTGTTTAAAGTACCGGCAATGCGTACTAGAGGAGTGCGAGAGTGATATCGAATACCGCCCCATACCATAATACCCGGTGCAGGACCAGTGTGGCGGTGCACAACGCAGCTGTTCAGCATCCTCTCTCCATGGAGTCTCCAGACTCGAATCCAACCATCGTGGTGTTGCAGACAGATGCGTGACTCGTCAGTAAAGACAACTTCATTCTATTTTGCCACCCACATCCTTCTTTCGTCGCACCATTGGCGTGGAGACATCTATGGTTCTGCGTCAAGGGTACACCAAGCAATGGACGTCTTGCGGACAGACCACTCTGCTGTAAATGGCGTCGAATGGTATGCGCAGACACTGAATGATGCGTTACAGACTCAATGTGTTTTGCTATGGTTCGTGATGTGACTGAGCGATCCGTCACTGGCATGCGCACAATTGCTTTTCCTCACGTGAAGTGGTGCACTGAGATGGGTGGGATCGACCACGTCGGTCCATCGCACCCTCCTGCATCCAACGGTCACATATCCGCATTATAGTTGTTTGGTTTCGTCCAACACGACTACCGATTTCCCTGAAAGATAATCCACAATCTCGGTAGGCCACTATCCTTCCTCCTTCGAACTCGGATACTTGATCAAAAGCTGATCGTTATTTCCTACGAGACATAACTGGTCGTTTTTTTAAAAAAAACTACAAGAAAAACACAATTGCCGAACTTGAAATCGTCGAAATCTCCAAGCCTTAAATAGCGCTTTGAGGTGGCACCACAGGTGTGCGTGATGTGTGTCTGCGCTGAAATTCTAATCATTTGCATATCTCACCTCCGCTAATGCATGCTGTAAATTTCATGTTATTTGCGTGCTTCCTTCAGGGTGTTGCATTTACGGTGGCCATCAGTGTATTTGCTTTTGATATATCGAAGGGTACAGATTGTTAGAGATGATCCAATGTGACAGCTTTGACAGTATGTAAGTGCTTTTCTATAATAAATCATGTTCTTCAATATTGACCTTATAACAATATTTTTGTTAAGCATCCGTTATAAATTATTCACCATACTTTTGCTGACAGAATAATCACATACAAAAAAATATGAAGTTTTTTGTGTCTTTCCTTCGTAGCAACCCAGTGTTAAAAGTTACAAGTGTCATGGTCGACGACGTTCGTGAATTGGGTTCCGGATTTTTCTGTGAAAACTTTCGCGAAGAAGTATGATGCTATTACATGTTAGATTCAAAAGCGTCAAAGTCTTTATGTTAATTAAAAGTTGGATGTGAAGTATATTTTAAGTTTAATAGGAAATAGTTTTACTTTCAATTTAGTGAAATAGTTATTCATTCTTTTCATCGTTTCAGGCTATATACCAAAAACAAAGGCTATATACCCACAAAATTAGACCTCAAAAATGAGTAAATTGTAAGTTGATTGCTTTGAGCTCTTTTTGATTACTTAGAACAAAAAAAACAACAACAAAAAAAACAAAAGACTGTGATTGTAAAGAAAATTAATCTTTAGAATTCCACGCAGCATCACTCAGCAAAAGGCTATTGGAAGCATAAAGATAAGTTTGTTGACTTATTTCCGGCAGTAGTAAAATTGAGCAGGTTTCATATTCGTATATTGTAGCAAAGAATCAATCCATCCCTTTTTCAAATTTTTTTTGTTAAATGAAAAATGTCTACAAATTTGGACAAGGAAAAAAAAGGGGCTTCTTTTTCTCCTTATCTATATTGTTCTTCAAGATTCGGGGAAGCACAAGTAGTTTTGTAAGCTTCGTTGGTCAAAAGAGAAAGTTATAAAAAAACACAAAGAAGGTTATATTTTAAAAATTTTTATATTTTAATTACAAGTCACACAACAAATATACACAGAGAGAACAAAGAATTTACAAAAATCTAATTACATTAAACTAAGCCTAACGTTAAGGTGATCAATAATCCTCCTCTAGGGAAAGACATCCCATCTTTTATAGGCTCTGTCCTTTCTCGAAAAATGTCTTTTTACTTATCCTCCTTTTCAATACTTTAAAACTAATCTGTTAATCTCTGTATTCAGAAATGTCAGACAAAACTGTCATGTGCCAGTACATTATGAATTATCTGAGATATTAATGTATTATTTATATAATCAGGCATCTATTTTCTGCAAAACGATTCAAAAGATTGACGATGAACGTATTTCAGCTACAGAAGTTAGTTTTATTTTGAACGATTTTGTCCTATAAAAATCACGATTGGAAGAAAATTTATTCCTTTAATAATAAAAAGAAAATTGTCAAACTTAGAGGAATCAAATCTGGGCATAACGGAAAAGTTTACCAAAGAAGTGCAGTATGTTCACCAAACATGTTTCCAATATGTCAAAGAATGGTCTGAAACAAATATCACTGAAAGTAACAGTTTTCAATCTGGTGTTTTTACTTCATCGCAAGTAAATTGGGCAGACATAGAAAGAAAACTATGTTGAGTTTTTATCAAAAGAAATGTCTGACATTAAAATCGATGACAATTGTCTGTGTGAAGAAATCAGAAGACTGCATGTATATTTAAATTTTGTTATATAAATTAGAACGATGGGAAAATCAGCACGTTGAAATTGATAACAGATGGGTGGAAATATTTGACCATTTCAAAAATGAACACATTCCATATGAAAAATTAGTTATTCTTGTTAAATTTAAGTTGTGCTGTGCCCTGGAACTAATGCAGTAGTTGAAAGAGTTTTTTCAATCGGTAATGATTGTTGGACAAGCGAGAAATTAAGATTTATTATAGATACTTTAGCTGAAGCACTTACCTTAGATTTCACTATGAAGGATATTTCTTCCTCCGTAATTTCCGATGTATTAGAAATTGATATATTGGCAAAAAAAACAAAACAAAAAAAAATGAAATTCATTTAATGAGAAAAATATCCGTTTGAATAAATAATTAAAAGTGACGTTCGCAAATTAGTTAATTTTTATTTGAATTAATAAAAGGTTTCATATATTTACGCTGTAATTTATTTTTAAATTTTTGGTCCTCCTTTTCATTGTAAAAGAATTGGTCACCTTGCCTAAAATGGTACTGCGAGATCGAAATAATGTACCCTACTGAATTCAAAACCAAAACTGAACCTAAATCATGAGAGGAGCACTTCTACACACATGCATGAACGCAAATATCAGAGATATCAATCTTAGTTGGTAAGAAAGTGTGGCAAAATACAACACGTATAATATATAAAAGTTTAATTGGAATTCTTATTATCCGAGATTAAAGATTCATTCTGGATAATGGAGAGTTTATTGTTCTTGATATATTTTGTACTACGTATTTATGCGATATCAAAAAAATTTAATGTTAATCCAAAAATTTATAACATTCTCCTATTTACACAAATATTTAAATGTATCTTTAACCAATGGTAAATTATTGTTGTATGTACTCTAAATAACTGCTTTCAAAAATATTTTTGAGAATAATTACAGCATTTTTTAAAAAAGAAATAGTATATATCTAGTGTACTACATACCTTAATTCCGCACGTCTTGAAATATTTTCTTGATTGGAGGAAAGCCGCACTAGTGAAAAAACATATGAAAAGCCTTGTTCTAGGTCGACATTAACTTAAACTAGCCAATCAGCCTCTGATCCTCGAAATTTGATAATTGTAGAAACCATCCCATCAATTCTTAAACTTGGCCATTACTGTAGCATAAATTTTTGGTAAATTAACAAATAATAAGCATTAAGATTCATTATCTAGACGGAAAAACAATTTAAGATGAAATAGATGTTTAAATGAGTAACTGAAAACCATAAAACTAATTAATACAATTCTCGAATAAAATTTTCTTGCACTGAATCTCTTAAGAAGACGTGATGCATTATTTGTAGAATTTTAACTATAGTTTCAGTTGTGCATCTCATTAATTAATTTTTAAATTTTGATGCCAATTTATGAGTGTTTATATTTTTTCAGCGTTTTCAAACGTCTCTGCGTGAAAAAGATGTATACAATAAATTTTGTTTAGTATTTATTAAGTTATTTGAAGTACTGAAAAAAGTCCATTACTGTCCATTTAATAATGTTTCTCTTTTCCCTTAAGGGCCTAGCCGAAATTCTAAAGAATTCATTTAAACCTTTTGGGCGACGAGTCATTGGGTATGTAAAAATTGATTTATCATTATTACTATAGTATTACCGTTTGCATAATGTGTTTCAGTATGTTTTTTTTCAGTATTTTAAGATGTAACCATGTTTTTAAAAATCAATTGAGTAAAACTTCTAAAATAAAAATAATTAACATTTTCAATCTCTTGTCTTGTTCTTTGCAATAAAGAAAATATATAAAAATACTGAAAAAAAATTTTTAGTTTATAATTTTGAAAATGTTAATGTATAATTTTATTAAAAATACCAAAAAAAAAAATGCAATTAGTGATATAAAATATATCTTAAAGAAGAAAAAAAAAATTGGATTTTATACTGTGGATACCGATTTGAATTTAAATAAAATTGGTGTACTGTAAAATTTTTTAAAAATTCTACTGAAAATAAGAAGAGGAATGACTAGTTTTGAATAAATAATTAAGAATAGAATTTTGTCAGAATAAGAATTTTTTAGCATGAAGAATTAATTCCACAAGAACAAAGTTTCAACATACCTAACTTTAATCTATGATTCGATTCGAATAAGAACATATCACGAAGAAACAAAACAAAATAGTTGCCAGATACATAACAGTAACAGAAACGCGCAATAAATCAAAAATAATTAAATGCATTGGCACAATATCAGTTCATGAGCCAGCATATATAATGACTACAGAACGTCCTCTCACATTTGATAGTTTTAAAACATTGTTTCTTCCATGTTAGTTGTTGTTTTTACTAATGCCACCTGCCTGACGATCTCAGATCGAGGCCTGCGAAATTCATCGCTGCAAAGGGCTAGATGTACGCCTGTAGTACGCTTTAAGCACAACATGGTTGATTGTACGGTTTGGCTCGGTTCCACCCCAATTTTGAGGGAGAACACCCTGGGGGTGGTCAGGAGCCGCCCACCTCTTTTCACCTTCCACCAACCTCACGAATGGACTTGGATTTATTTAGAGTACCCAGGCCCTACGACACCGCGTCACTAACCACTATACATACATTTAAATTATTTTACACTTTCTTTAAATTCAGAAAAAATGATTTTAGTCTGTCACTTAATCTCTAAGAAAATATAAATCTCTCAGTTTTACATAAAAAATATTTAGTTCAAATATGAAAGATGTATTTTTCTTTGTGTAGTATTGATCATTAAAAAACCAATTTATTTATCTCCTAATTCTTTAAAAATTGATTCCTTTTTAAATACATTTTTTTCCCATTTCGTACGCAATATCTAACATTTTATGATATTTGGCATATTTCAATGTTCCTTTGTAAAATACCATGAAGGTGGAAGGCGAAAAAATACGAACTTTTGAGCTTTTTATGACCAAAAATATTTCTTGCAGTTTTAACTAGTCATTATTATTTTGTGTTTCTGAATTTTTGTCAACCGTTCAATGAACTTTGATGGGATTTCTAGGAACTCATTGCATTTTCACGGCCAAATTTTCATACTTGACAACCTTGAAAAACAAAACATGTCTGCCTAGAACTACTTTTTCGAATATTTAAAATAGGATTTTTGATTAAATTTTACTGAAAAATCTTTTGCGGAAAAAGTTTTATATCCAGCAAAATTATATACAGGGTGTCCAGCCTTAATGTGACCCAATAGCTAATTCCCGAACCGTTCGGTTTAGATATGCACTTCCAATTTGAAAAATGTTTTAAAAAAGGTAAAGAATGTTTTTACGAGCTTATCGAACCAAAAAACCCCATTTAGAAAAAATTACAAAAATTAATTTTTTATACGGTCCTCAGGTCCTATTACTTATATTTAGGAAAAGGTGAAATACACAAAAACAAAGTAAACACAAAAAGTTTCATTTTATTACGATAAAAACTAGCCGAGTTATTGAACTTTGAAAATCGTATATTTTATCCATTTCCTGGACCATTTTCAAGAAGCTAGTAAGGGGCCGTCTTCAAAGTTAAATTAGGTGAAACTCTGCCAGGAAACTTTCGTTCTTGCTCGGCATTTTTATGTAAATTATTTTTAAATTTAACAGCATACGTTAATAATACAATAATTGAGTACGTGTAAAACATAGAAAAAATAAAATATTTTGGACGAAGAAAACATTTTAAAAGTAGTTCCAAAAAAAAATAGACTTATTTGCTGCGGCTTCAGTCTGATTTGCTGCGTTTTTGCTGATCATGATGAACGTTAAAAATCTTTTGTGTAGTCGCTTGCAATTGCATACAGTCGTATTCTAATACGACTGTATGCAATTTCGAAATGGTAGTGTTTTATGGGCAGAGTAGTCGAAATAAGAGAGAGGCAACAAGACTTTATGCCATTAAATTTCCCATTCGACGACATCCATCTTATTATACAAATGCCCGTGCTGTTCAACGCTTGTATAAAACTGGGAGTTGTCATAGACGTATTCTCTTGTCTCGTGCCACACACCTCGTGCCTTCACCATTATTTAAGTTAATTTGGTCATTCTTTTATAATAAAGCCCCTGATTTATGATTGGCGCATTATTCCACATTAAGCTATAATTTGAACGGCAAATCCTGTATTATTTTGCTACTATTTTTTAAAACAAGCTGTTTTAATCTTTTCGGTACAAGTTGTATTTCTTTAATTTAATTTTTATTGCTTGCCATGCAGCAATACAAATTGTCAATCTATGATGATGACTACTATGTTTTAATATTACTATGATGTTTTTCTTTTGCTCTTTCTGTAGATAAGGAATTATTTTTTTAAAACTCTATTTATATACGTCCCCCTTTTCTGAGCAACTCGGATGCTTTAAATTTATGTAGGCATAACTCGGTCAGTTTTTATCGTAATGAAATGAAACTTTTTGTATTTACTTTGTTTTTGTGTACTGCATCTTTTCCTGAATACAAGTAATAGGACCGGGGAACCGTATAAAAATTTAATTTTTATAATTTTTTTATAAATGGGTTTTTTGGTTTGAAAATCACGTAAAAACACGCTATACCTTTTTAAAAACATTTTTCAAATTGGAAGTGCATATCTAAACCGAACGGTTTGGGAATTAGCTATTGGGTCACTTTGAGGCTGGACACCCTGTAGATATAAATAAATTATCGTTTGACTTTTCACGTTTCAGTTTATGGTAATAATTATTTTTTATTCGAATTGAAATGCAACAGTTTATCATTGAAAGTATTTTCTACTAACAATTTGCCTATATTGCTTTCAATTTTATTTTTGATTAATATGCCGGTTAAATACTTTTTCAATGTCATTTTACATAGAAATCCTGATTGTCATTTATCTTTTGCAGCTCATTTGAATTCAGCACGCCAACTGTAACTGTTGCTGATCCAAATATTCTACGTGATATTTGTGTCAAAGATTTTCACATATTCTCTTACAGAAGAGTAGGTGAATCACATATTACTTTTTCTTTACATATAACAACTGAAAACGATATAGATATCTGATTTAACATGAACATTATTTGCGTTATGTTGTTTGTAGATACGTTATTGAACTGGACATTTTTTGTTTTTTAAAAAACTTGTTTAATTCTTCTTTATCGCGGAAAACTTTTTCTAAGATTTGCGGTAACTAAAAGAAAAAGTAAACCAAATAAAATGCCAGATATTGATTGATTAATATCATAGCATTCTAAAGCAACGCCAGGGCTATACTTGACAGACCTCGCAGCGTGGAAGCCTTTGGCAAGTGAAGAGGACGACACCTAAGCTGGCAACACATTCTCCAAACATTCACGCCACGATAATAAGAGGACTTTGGGCCACTACAGATTTATCGCGCATCAGTCCCTTTACACGGCATATCTTCAGTGACAGAAAGACTCGAACTCATGATTGGCCGGCTATGAGTTCGTGACCATGACCAATCAGTTAACGTGGCCACAAAAATCTCATGAAATTAATTTCTTAAATAAATTTAAGACTCTTTAAAAATACTAAGGCACACCAAACAGTCAGTATGAAATAATTGCAAAATAGTTAAGAGAATTACCTGTTGATCACGGAGCCAAACAAAAAAAAATTGTACTCTAAGAAATTATAATGTGTAACACAATTAGGGTTTTAAAATTTTAACTGTTCAGAGATATAAAGATATGGATATTTGAACCAACTTGAAAACTTTTTGTCTTTAAAGGTAAATATGCTGTTGGGAAATAGATATTTTTAAATTACTTATTTAATACTTCCTTCCGTATATATATCCTCCTCCGATATTTATTCATTTCTCCCGTTCGTGTGGTCTGGCAGTTTAGAGGGGGGAGTACCAGCTCCAGGGTCGTCCTCGTCAATTTATCGAGGCTTAAAATTACTTGGTTTGTCCCCAATGGCTCTCGTTGCTTTATAGAATGAAGTTAATATAACTCTCAACTCAACTTAAATGGTACAAAAATTGAAATCTTGTAACGTTTTATTCGAAAGCTAGGCTGTAAAATACAGCAAAAATTAGTTCAACATTAAATTAAATACATATATGAAGAATTTCGAAAAATTGCCCAGATTTGTATAAAATCATCACTATACATAGTTACAGCATTTCTGTCTTGGCATTACACTGTTAACACATTCATACAATGTTTTTTTCATTAATAATTCATTTAAGTTCTTTGATATTTAAGGCGAAGATGGTTTTAAAATTATATTTTTATACAAAATTTCCATCTTAAATACTTCTAGCTCTTCTTTTAAATATGGAACTTTATAGATGAAAT
The DNA here is from genome assembly GCA_019973975.1 of Trichonephila clavata. NCBI lineage: Eukaryota > Metazoa > Arthropoda > Arachnida > Araneae > Nephilidae > Trichonephila > Trichonephila clavata. Next base: position 97,439 of record BMAO01012583.1, on the reverse strand, counting down.
ATATGTAACACTTATCCAGCTCACATTAAAAAATCGTTAGGTAACAAGCTGTTGACCTTGGTTTGAGTGTCTGATTTGAACCATCAACCTAGTGATCCACAGTTTTGTATGAATGCGTATTAGACAACTGGACTGACAAGAAAAACTTGTTAAATGGCCTCTTTGTGGGAGGGATTCTTTGCACAAACTTTCTTGGTAGTTCTAGCTGTAGTTTCATTTGGTACTAACTTATTATACATATTATGCGCTAATCTTACTAACATATAATACACTCATGTCCATAAATTAAGGATAATTCAGAATCACACAGAAATTGAACTCTAAAATAAAAATTTCACCTGTAGAATTATCACACACATCTTGAAGAGGAATATGCAAATTACAGGAAACCACCAGATGGCGCGGATAGTACGTCACAATGACGAGAGTGTAAGAGAAGGGTATATAAGGAATGGTGGCAAAGAAGTAAAATTGTTCACAAGCGCTTTAAAAGCCGTTCAGTGCAATAACCGCATAGTTATGGCACAAAGGAAGCATTTGGATGATTTTTTTACGTGGTAGAACTATCAGACGACTGGAATGTGGACGTACCCAGCTGGAAGTATCCGAGGAACTTGGAATCGCCCAGAGTGTCATCTCCAGGCTTTAGCAACGATTCCAAGATGATGGTAATGTGAGTAGATGTTACAGCACAGGTCGCCCCCGAGTTAAAACGCCGAATGAGGACCGGTATTTATCAGTTACTGCCAAAAGAAAAAAAACAGACGGGGCATAGCATCAGACCTGTCTCGTCAGCTTTCTTCAGCTACCGGCATGACTGTTTCAAGGCAGACCGTGTACAGACGCTTAGGGCACATTGGTCTATATGCTCGTAGGCCTGTCAGATGTGTTCCCCTTACCGCAACTCACTGTCGCCTGCGATTAACTTGGAGTAGAGAGCATGCATTGTGGACACTGCAACAGTGGTCTTGTGTGATGTTTTCCGACGAGTCCAGGTTTAGTTTGCAGTCTGAGTCTCGCCAGACTTTCATATGGAGAGCGCCAGGTACCCGTTACCACCAAGAGAACACCATTAAACGACACCGTTACGGTGGTGCAGGATGGCTCGTTTCGGGAGGAATTATTCTTGGTTCCAGAACTGACCTGCATGTTCAGAGTGTAACGATGACAGGCCACATCTATCGGGATGTCATTCTGGAACAACATGTACGTTTGTTTCGGGGCGCCATGTATGCTGAATTTCTGTTTATGGATGACAACGCCCGTCCTCACCGTGCAAACATTGTAGACGAATGCCTTCAATCGGAGGATATCACCCGTATGGATTGGCCAGCATACTCACCGGACTTGAATCCAATAGAGCATGTGTGGGATATGCTTGGCCGACGAATTGCAGCCCGTAAACCCCCTCCCACCTGTCTACCGGAACTTCGGAGGGCATTGCTTGATGAGTGGTGTAATATTCCCCAAGATCAGATTGATAATTTGATACTCAGCATGCGTAGGCGTTGTAAGGCCTGTATTGCATCGTCCGGGAGACATACTCCGTATTAACCATCATACTAACCATGTTATACTGTTTTTTGTAAATAGGTTCTTTTTTTAAATTTGCTCCAGAGAGTAAAAATCGCAATTTTTATTAATTATGTCAAACATATAGCATCTATTTTGCTCTTTACCTTTTGTTTTATAAATAGACTTTACAAATAAGTCAAATTTGTCTTGCTTCTGTCTCTTTCTTTGCCTGAACTTCATTATCCTTAATTTATGGACATGTGTGTATATTAACATATTATGCGCCAAATGTGTGTGTGTGTGTGTCTCAAAATGTTGCCAATAGAGAAAATACGTTCCCTTGCACACTACAATCTTGTTCGTGCATGCTTGTGTGTGTGTGAAAATTATCTTTTTTACAGATTATACCGGCTCTACACGTGTTTAAATATAATGTTCTGGATTGCATATGCCCGAATATAATAGCATTGATTATCATAAGAACCGTCGCCCATCCTGTATAGTGGTTAGCGACGCTGACTGCTGTGCCGTAGGGCCGGGGTTCGAATCCCGGATAAGGCCTGGATGTTTATAAATGTATAGTGCCTTCGCGGCATGCGGGTACTCTAAATAGCCGTCGAGCCTTATGTTCTCTCGTGAGGTTGGTAGAAGGGGAAGAGAGGTGGGAGGCCCCTGACCACCCCTAGGGTGTTCTTTCTCACAATTGGGGTGGAACCGAGCCAAAACGTACTGTCACCTGCATGGTGCTCAAAGCTACGGCTAACGACAGGCGTACAATATGCCATGATGAATTTCGTGGGCCTCGATCTGACTACGTCAGACAGGCATTAGTCACAACATCATCAGAACCGATCCTAGGGTGTCGGCCATCCACAAGCAAACATCTAATGTGTCCCCCCTGTAGAGAATTTTTCATATTTTGACTAATACTTAGCGTTGAGGTTATAAACACATCTATTTTCATAAGAGTAAAAAGTAAAACATTAATAAAAATGCAAAGACCTAGAAATCTCTCTCTTTCTCACTTCATTCCTCTATTTTGTTTTTCTAAATTGTAAGGCTATCGTTAAATTGAAAACGTTTAATTTCCTCAAATTCATATTGAATTTAAACATTCCTGTCTTTGGTAATATTACCATATTGGAAAATTTCGTAAAGCAGCTTTCGCAAAAATCGTTTTTGAGACGCCTTTGTTAAGTATCCAGTCACAGTGCGCTGTCATTGCCACTGATAAGCAAGGAAACAATTTCTATTGCGTTATTGCTGACTCTGCCACGAATTTTGCTGTCAAATGAAGGATGCTTGTAAAGATTACACATTAATGGTCCGTGTGGACCACTTACGTAGCTAGTCCTAAGTGGGACTTGTATCAAAAATTTCTTGGGGCCCTTTTTTACGCCTGTTCAAAATTTCACTATTTTTGTTTTCATATGTTGGGGTCCCTGTAGATTGTGAGCCCCTTATCATTTCCATGGCTGATACGGCTGTAGCTACGCCCCTGGTGTGGACCGACACACTATTGTGGTGGACCTGGTGTGGAACGACACTAACATTCTATTTTTCTTAAATTATACTATGCTTTCAGGAAATCGGAACTTATTTTTGATCTTTCAATAATTATTTAATATTCAGCATATTTATTCGACTTACTATAAGTTTTATTTTGAGAAATTTGTAAAAAGTTTTGCTTCATTGATAGAATTGTATGCGGCCGCTCCTTGTTAAGGCCGCCTGCGGGCGGGGCACACTCTGCACACCTGCTAGGATCGACTCTGTTTATAATTTGTAATATTCTTCTTCTCTTATTTTGTTGTGAAAATGAACAAAATTTGGGATTTGTTTTCTACAGAAGAGAACGTAGTGAAATATTTCCAAAAAACACAGTTTTATACGTAAGTACCCTAAAGACAATTTGGTTTTGGACTATGGCAAAGCAAGAAACATCGTGGATATGTATGGAAACATTTTGATTCATACCTATGTGAATTGGCCATTTGAATAATGCAGTTGTTATTTTGCATTTTATTTGTTTCAAGTGTACGTTTTTTTTAAATACGGTTTAATAATTCTTCCCAGTCTTCTCTAAGTTATTTGTCAGCGTACTAATACAGACGGAATTATGCATTGGAATTTAAATGCAATTGCAGAAGCGATAACAGATCAATTAGGGCCGGTTATTTTTAATTGGCGACGTCTTTTCATTTGACGAAATTGGTCAATAGTATAATACCGAAACGGGCAATTTGTTTGGCTCGGAAGCGGAGGACATTGAAGGTCCTCACCTTTTTGAAATGATTACATTCATTAGAGAACTTTGATCTCAGAAAGGTATACAATGTACCATAAAAATCAACAAATATAAATTAAATATAATAGTAGTGGTTTTATTCAATTTTTTTTATTTATTCTGCTAATTTCATATCTATAGCTGTAAGCAAATTGAATTTTAGAATCAGTTTAATGGGACAAATGTACTCTTCATACTTTTCTACTATTTTTAGAAATCAGGAGTGAGACTGCTTGTTAAAATTCCCATCGCAGGCTGCAAGTTAATGTCACCTAATCCGCATCTATATGTACTCTTGTTTTTCATGCAAGAAAAATTTTTTTCACAAATATATGTTAACCCAAATATAAAGAACATTTTCTGTCTATTTCGTATTCAAATTGTCTTGGTGGGTAACTATTTGTGTGTGTGTGTGCTCCACTATGGTATAATATATAAATACCTTTCATTTTAACTCTTTCAGTCTTTCTGTGTTATGTGTTCTATCTCTCTAATCTACTTTTATTAACGAACATAAAATAAAGGAATTAGGGTTTTTAATTAGATCTTAGATACAACAAATTGAGCACTATTATGCATTGAAATATTTGGTCTGGTCATCGTTCAATCTTCATTCCCAGTTTCGTTTATTATTTCTTATTTCTGAAGCAATTTAGCTACTATTTTGTTCGGTGGTTCGTATAAAAATTTGTACGTAAGGATTAAGTTATAATAATAAGAGAAAATTTATGCGCACCTACACACACATTACACATGCTTTGAAGGGACATTGAAATTGCATTCTTTTTTTCTTTTAGGACTTTACCTCCTCAGATCCTATTGGCGATAAAACACTTCCTAACTTGACGGGAGAAGATTGGAAAAGAATTCGAACCATCATCACCCCTGCTTTTACTTCCAAGAGAATGAGACAGGCAAGTCACTCTTGCTCCAAAAGCTTATTTTTATGAATTTAATTTTTTTCTTTTATTTTGACACGCTGTATTTCATTGATGAATTTTAGGGAAAAATCATCTAAAAAGTTGTATTCTGTAATCCTAGACAGCCAAATGCTTCCTACTGATTTTATTGTAGTTGTATAAATTACGATTCCCCTTTGTTAGTACAATAAATCTCTATAGGAAATATAAATTACATGGGAATTACAAATTTTAGACAAATACATTTTCCCATTAAATTTTGAATGCTTCATTAGTTTTATACCAAATATTTCTATTATTATTTTTCGCTTTTAGTATATGATTACTTGCCTTGGGAAATTTTAACGAAGCATTCCTGAGTAAACAAAGAAATTACTATAGAAGTAGAAATAAAATATGTAATACAAAAATGCTAATTACATAACTAAATAAACAAATTACTGCTGAGTGGCAAAGTTGACATTGGAAGAATAATTTGATTCACTACAAGCTTCCGAGGTCCACTCCCTGTTCACGGGCAAGATCAAAACTATTTGGAGGTCTCCGCCAGAATATGCCTGGTATGCCACTAAGTGTCCGGGATTGTCCCTGCAGTGCACCTGTCCTAGACTTGCTCAGACCACTTTATTTAGACTTAGGACTGGTCACATCAAGAGCTTAATATTTAATGGATCTGAGAAGACTTGTGCTTCTTGCCGCTGTTCGGCCTATGGCTTCTTCCTCCCATATCCCCATTGCATGTATTGGTGCCTCTGTGGGGCAATTATTGAATTTGGAGGATCTTGTTTTTAATTTAATTAAGGGACACAGTTTCTTGGACTTGGTCTAGTTTGTGATCTAGGCCAAGTGGATAAGCAACAACAACATAATTTGATTCGTTTAATTCATCTAATTCAAAATTTTTTCCTATTGTGTGCGTCTGTAGTGTATAAGATGAACTGAATCAGTATCAGCCATTAATGTTAGCTGATGTAAAAATAAAATTAAAATAAATAAAGAGATCGTGAACATCATGCCTGGCACGAATTCCATTTAACGCAGTATGACGAGGATTAACATTTATTGATGATTAGTTTGAATCACGTGGGGCCGTTATGGGCAAGTTGCCAATGTTGGTTCGCTTATTGTTAGTAGCAATGTCACGTGATCTTGTTTAGCATTTAGCATAAGAGTTTTAAAGTAATATCCGCTTTTAGAATGCCGATGTCTTAAATTGTAGCATGGATATATTTGGTTACTTTTTATTGATTACATATTAAATAATTGATCGACTTTCAAATCCAGGAAAACTCCACGCAAGTAACAGAGCTTCTTTCGAAATAAATCGTACTTTATTCTGGAATTCTATTATAACCACAGGAAGCAAATAATATATAAGTAAAAAAAACAAAATAATAGCACGGATTCTAAAACCACATAAATATTGAACGCAGCAAATAGAACACACAATTCAAATCCATAATAAAAATTTCCCATAAGGTAAATTAAATGCACAAGCGTTGTTAAATATTTTACTCCTATATATATATGTTATTTCCTTGCATCTTTCTTATATATACATGGAAGAACTTTCAATGAGTTTCTAAAGTTTTCTCGTCAAATAATCTTCCTAGAACCTTCTGGAATTTACTAGAGGTATATATTTGTGTCACCAAATCTAGCGATCGAATTTATCACCAAGTCTGGAATCAAAGTTTCTGTATCAATTTTTGCCGGTCGCCTATTCATTAACATTATTGAAATATATTCTCATTTGGCCAACAAACAATTTTTCCATCCATACCCAGTTTTGTTTCGGCAAATAAACGAAAGAAATACGAAATTTTGGTAACACTATTCTAGGTAATTTTGGTATAGAGCATTCTATAATTATACTCTTATTCTGATTCGCAAAAACTCTTGAATATTGTCTCGATTGATAATTTAATGTTAATTATATTGTTATAATTAAATGTAAAAAAGCACACGGGTGTATCCTTGAATCAATATGCAATTACGCGGCTTGTGGCATTTCTGCTTTCTACATGGTAGGGTCAAAAAATTCCCGGAATACGTCAATTACAAATTATCAAGAAATAGAACAATAATTTAATCTTATTGTACTTTAAAGTATTGTCCTCCTGCATCATTTACTTGTTCCAATGATCGTATAACTGTTTAAAACATTCCTGGAATTCATTTTTCGAAAGGTCCTTCAGTGTGCTTCGTTGCATTTTGGATCACCCTTCTTGAATCCGCAAAACGATGTCCCTTCAATATCATTTACAGCCGTGGAAACAGGTAATAATCCTCTGATGTTGGAATCGTTTCCGTATACTTTCTTTAGCATTTTGAGTGTCTCTCAGAGGGAGTTTTAGAGCAAAACACAGAATTTGTTGCTTGCACGCTGCTCCAAAGACGACATTGCGAAATCCAAGGAATGAAAAATTCGTTTTGTCAGAAATGATCTGCAGCTAACGCCAAAAGTGCAACAAATGAATTCCAGATGGCTGTGTGTTTTCCTTATTAGTGTGCTGTCGACTCCCGAAACAGATATTTTTCTCCTTAACGAACAGCTGCGTAAATATAAGAAATTATTCCGGGTACTTTTTGATTCTGGTAGTAGACACGGTCTATTTTTCCAAAGGTAGTTGCTGCATATTAAAAGAAATTGAACTTAAAACTCCTTACAAGGGTATGAGTTCTTCGTCACTTTTTCAGGGTTCAAAATTATGAGGTCAATTAATTCCACATATACGCTCATTTGCTTTACAGCATAGATTTCCAATGTGGGGGGAGCCGTCTTCTGCTGACAGACGTATTATGTGATTGAAAGAAGCACAGATTTATTGGAAAACATTAAATTGTAAATCCGATATTTTTTTCCAGGGAGATTTAACTTTATCAAATTAAAACTTCTCTTTCACTGCAACAAAGTGTGCCCTATTGACACTGCAATTGTTTGTAATAATTGCAATCGTGTGCTTTGAAGTATCTTGTGAAAAGTTTGTATTAACGCAAATTATATTTCAATTGCTTGTTACGACTCTTGTTATTGAGGTAACCAAATAAGTATCTTATACGTATCTGTTACCTAATGCATTAAAAAAGTTTTAAGTTTTAATTTAATAAAAACAGATAAGTATTTTCAAAACAATATGCATTTTTTTACGTATTTCATTATTGACTGTTATTTACAATAATTTGCCAATTTTTGTATTTTTTACAAAACCTGTTTCCAGATTATAAGAAAGAGGAAAATGGAAAAGGTGATTTTTTTTTAATGTAACGAAAATCATGAAGTCACAAAATAATTTCAAATTGTATATTTAAAAACAACTGTAGGAAAAATGTTTTCAATTCTCTGAATATTTAATTAGCGTAGATAATAATTTTTTTTCCGGATTTTTTAAACTTCATTTGTATTTTTTGTTGTTTTTTTGCAGATGGGCTCTATCATAAATGAATGCTCAGAAACAGTTCTTGAAGTGTGCAAAAAACACAGTGAAGAAGGAGAACCCGTGGATTGCAAACGGTACTGAATAAAATAGGTTTTTATTGCAAATTTTAACTGAATACGCAAAATTGATCTCCTTGATTTGCAAAATATATTAGACAGAGCGATTATCCCCACAGGTAATTGATTATGTGGAAGAACGAAATCCCACAACGAAGGCTCACCTTTTACAATTGGTAGCGAAAAAAAGGTGCGGTGGTGTTCACCAAAGACCCATTTCCCGTAGAGAACGAGTGACGTCTCAATGATCAAGCAGTTTCTCGTGGGAAAGTATCCCAAGGTGGACATCCCAGCGCTGATGTCCTAAGGGAAGTCAACCTCTGACCTTCCTTGATGTAGCCGACAGTAAGGTGCCCGCGCAGTTCCCACGTCCTCCACCGGTTTCAAAGTACACCGCGTGAAAGGGGGCTTCAACCAATAGCAGAATGGTTTTCCCGAATACGTCCAAACAGAAGTGACTATACATCACGTGTCACTTTCGTGCGCGGGACGTATTCCTCCTTGAAAGAGACTCTGGAATCGCGAAGGAAAGAGAAAAAGAACACAGAGACATTACTCTAACTCCAACACTCTCTCCAATTCCAACAGTCTTACCAGCATCTGCGCCCCAGCATTGTTCCAGCTCGTTTTAACGCCGCCTTCATCAGGAGCACCAGCAGCGAACTCAATAGCGCTGCCTGTAATAGAACATTATCGTCCGGCATTATCGCCGAGGCAGAGGAATGCGCGGGTGAACTGGAACTTATGGTTTGAGTACTAATGTTAGGAAGGCAAGAATGGGATTCTATAAAAAGTTTTCCTGACAAGCGTATAGGTAGAAACTGGCGTGATAGGGGTGTTGTACATAGGCAAATGGATGCAAGAGGTGTAAATGGTGATTGGAATGGTTTCAAGTATCGCGAGAAAATTAGGATCCGATATTCGGTGGGTTCAAAATGATTATTTCAATAGAGGAACTGTAAGGAACTTAAACTATCGAACGATTGATATACAGGATGTAATCGATCGTAATTCGAGGAAAAACCTCCAATACAAATCGGAACTTTACGATGATGTCCGGTTTGACCTACCATTTGTACCCATTCATTTACACGACACCTTTATCTAGGAATTGTGATATACAGGAGCCGAAAAGTCTTTTATTTCCGCCAAAGTATTCAAATCATCGTTTTCGTTCAGAAAGAGGAGACAGGCGCAAACAGAGGTGGTTACAGCTCAGAGTGCGAAATGTAGGAATTTGGGAATCGTTGGGTTGCAAGTCAGAATTCAGAAATTTACGATACAGTGAAGGCTCCAAGTTATTGAGCGATACAATCCAATACATCCTTGGAGTGGATTTTATGAGGGGAACAAAAACATCTTAGGATTTTGATACAAAAAAAACGTTGGTAAATCCGGATACGGAGATTAAAGTGGTACCCCACAGATAGAGGAATAAGAAGAGACCGATCTCTCTCATACGAAGTTAGATGAACATCACAAACAAGAGTTGCAAGGATTATTCAGGAGTTTTAGGGGACTTTTTTCAGATAAGCCGGGGTTTACCCATGTTTGGTATCATGAAATAGATACGGTTGAAAATCCTTTAGTGGTGTCGTGGCCGTATAGGTACGATAGGGTCAGACACAGGAAATAATTGCCTATTATGTCTACAAGATGCTGGAAGAAGGTACGATTATACCTCTCTAGTTACCTTATACATCGCCCTATACATCGCTGTGCCGTAAAGATAATGGCTTGCCGAATCACCTGAGGCGATATATTATCGAAAACTAAAGGCGATAACTACGAATTTAATTACAAATATACTTCATATTCGAATAATTTCCACGTTGGATCTTATAGGTCGGGATATTTCTAATTAGTGGTTAATTCCAGAGATATTCTTAAAATCACGTTTGTCACGAAAAATGGCACGTAAACATTTGTTCGCTCAGTAGTGGCTCCGAATGTTTCAAAGGGCGATAGATATTACTCTTAAACCTGTTATAGTAAAGTTTGTAAGTATGTGCATGAATGATGTTATTATTACATCACCATCGTTTACAGAACTTGTGGTGCACTCAATCCGACACCTCACGCGCGAAAAAACGACCCTAACTTTACGCGCAGGTGTCTCATACTAAGGGTGTTTACATTCTGTTTTTACCGTAAAATTTGCATACATAGGTTAAAAAGGAAGGAAAGTTGAAAATAAAACATGTTTATTATACTTTTCACACGTAAATTTAGTTTTTCTGTTTTTTTATTAGAGCATTGGTTATACACTCCTTTACACTTCGTCGTGAGTGAGTGCGATGTTTTTACTGGATTTTAATTTTTTAAATTTGGTAGAAGCATTGCTTGCTGGTTTCTGCATTCTTTACATTCTTCTGTTAATTGAAATCCGAAACACTTTAGAAATCTGCATCTGGCTCAATGTTTAGTAGGGGGTTTCTGATAACTTAACAAAATAATTTGCACATTTATTGTTGCAACGTTCAACAAAACGCAAAATACTGTCATAGGTTAACGATTACATTTTCTAGCTATTGAATATGATGTGGTCATTTAATCAAGGACGATAATTGTTCTCTCAGTTAAATTATCTGGATAGATTTCAGTTGAGGAATCATACTTGCTATTATACTCTTCATCATTCGATTCTTCCTCATCATCCCCGCAAAGAGTCTTTCTTCATCCAAAAATACTACTGCACTATATCTATTAAATACTTAACTATCCCATTTCTTCATCATAATTGCAATAATACGCCATTGCATAAGAAAGATTTTAAAGCGTGCCCATGCATTTAGAACTGTAGCGGTGATTCATGCGCTGGGTATGACATACCCGAAGAGGTGGTTTCCAAAGATATAACTTTAGAATTCGCCTATAAGCTAAGGTCTCTCAAAGGATATGACCTTAAATTCCTCTACATGAGAAACTATTCATTTCCGGAAAAGGTTTAGATGGAGTCTTAAAAAAGGTGAGGCGATATGTATGGCATACCCTGTGCGTGAAGTGCAGGGTTGAGGGAAGTTCTTAAGTTTTTACAGGAAGCTTGTTTGACACTGAACCAGGCAAAGTGTCACCGAAAAATTGAAACACTTAGGTCTTGTGATAAGTCAGCAAGGGATTCGATCAAATGACTTGAAAATGAAGGCGATCAGGGAGATGAAACCTCCGAGAAATGCACGAGAAGTAGCAAAGTTTCTTGGAATGACGAGTTGGTACCAAAAATTTATTCGCCGTTATGCAGAGAAGTGTAAGCCGTATGGGCATTAAAAATAAATAAGGTTAAATTTCTATAGTCCACGAGAGCACAGGCAGTATTTAAGTCTATAAAGATGACAGTAACGGAAGAACCAGTATTAAAATTACTGGATTTTGAGAACCAATTTGAGTTGTTTACGAATGTGAGTGCGGTAGGTGTTGGTGCGGTGTTGGCGCAGTAACAGAGACCTATTACACATTCGCGTCATAGTCATTAAGCAGTGCCGAGAGGAATTATACAGTGACAGAAAGGGAATGTTTGACAGTCATTTGGGCCTTAAATTAGTTTAGGACCTACTTAGGTCAATTATCGGCGAAAGTAATTGCAGACCACGCAACACTGACAAATCTTACGCATGCCAAAATTTTTCCAGAAGAATGGTACGGTAGGCACTTAAGTTGGCAGAATTCAATGTGGAATAGGAACACAGACCAGGAACTCAGAATGCAATGGCGGATTTGCTGTTTACAAATCTAGTAGAAAGCATTGAGGAATCTAAGATATCATATGTGGTTATTCGATCGTTAGTGTTGTCGTCTCGGGAACCACTTATTGAAGAACAAAGGAAGGAGAGAGATCCTGAGTTGGATCATATTTATGGATATTTAGAAAATCCCGAGGATAGCTCATTTAACGCGACGGTTTGCGAGAATCGGTCCTGTTGGCGCCAGTTGGCGAGAATTCCTTTGTATAAATTTAGCTCCCAACCAACTGTTTCAACATTTGGTAATCAGTTCGAAAAGTATAGCGATCCCATATGGTTGGGATCCGTTTTGCTTATTAAAATTTGTTAAATTTGCAGTCAATTAAATTATTTTGACCAACAGGTCCCAAGATTTCTCTCTCGTGAGTAATACGCTATTTCATGCAAAATATTTGTTAACTCTTAAAGAACCAAGTTTATATTCCGAAAACTTTAAGGTTAGATGTTATGCGCGACTTGCATGGCAATCCTATGTCTGGACACCTTGGTAAAAGAAAGACTTACTTAAGGTTAATGGATTTTCCCATATATGAGTAGTAAATTTATGTGTATGAATGTTTCCACTTGGGATATGTGCCAGAAATTAATATATAAAAACGTGTTACCAGCTGATTGTTTAATATGTATTGTAATTAATTACCCGAATGAAATAATTTCGTTGGATTTGTGAGGCCCCTGCCCAGCTTTTAAAGAGGAAAGATACAAGTTTATTTTGTTAAAATAATGGATTCGTTCACGAAATAGATAGAGATAGGTCTTTTAAGGTAGGCTTCAGTTACAGCTAGAGCTAATTCTCTATTTGAAAATTTTATATCGTGTTATCGAGCTCCAATACAAATGATTAGTGATAATGGTCCACAATTTATCTTCGAAGTTTTTGAACGCATATGTTACAGGTTGAACATAAAACACACAAAACTGGTCACATATGGATCGCAATCTAACCAAACACAGAGGATAAACTGCATCCTTCTCCAAATGATTTTTAGTTACGTCGAGGAAAATCACGAAAATAGGGACCAATTTCTCAAAGAATTTGCACGTGCCTTAAGGACGGCAGTGCATGAAACAACAGGGAAAACTCCTGAGGAATTTTGTTGGGGTTGAAAATTAATAACTCCATTTCAGAAATTGGGGATGCTAACGGACGGAGCAGAATTGTGTGCGGAAATATAGAAAAAACTGTTTGAGGAGGCGAGGCAAAGAACAAAGATTCAACAAGAAAGATGAGCAAAGTATTATAATCGGAGAAAAAGGGATGTGGATGTTAAGGTAAAGGATCAGGTATTGGTGCAAACACACCTATGAGTCCGGCAAGTAAAAAGTTAGTCCGGAAATTTGAAAGTTCGTATGAGGTAATCAGGATTGAGAAAAAGAACGAGGTGATATAGAAATGGGGGGACCCATTAAAGTAAATGTTGATCGAGTAAGAACTTATCACCCAAGAGATAGAGGTGAGGGTGATGTGGAGACAGACATGTCTAATAAAGAGGGGTCTAGAGAAGCTGAGGGGAGAGGAAGTCCAGCCAGGGAGGAATACACTAAAGTGGAGCAATTTCAGGGTAAGAGGAGGAGAAGTACAGGATATTCTTCTGCAATGAGTAAAGAGAGGCCTCACTGAAAGCAGAATCAAGAGACGTCCTGAAGAGAAATATAATAGATTGAAAAGAAAACCATCTTCTTCGCTGCAGGAAGAAAGGGAAGTTATAAGCGACCGCATGAGAATCACAAATGGAAAAAAGACCAACTCCACAGTCACTGTAATCGCGTCCAAAGACAAAGAGAAGACCCAGTAGAAGTAGCAACCAGGAAAGTTGGAGTGAGTGAGTGAGTGAATATTAACGTCGCACTGATTAGCAACACGAGGGCTTTTGGCAGGAAAGTTGGAGATCCAAAGGTAAAACATCGAAAGTAGAAACCAGAAGCGCTGCCGTGACGAAAAAGTCCATATTCACTTAGAAGTAGAGCGGTAGCCACCGAAAGACGAACGCTGCCTGGAAAGATGTCCTTATCGAATCAAAAGTAGAGCAGAAAATAGGAGGGAACAGATTAGATATCCTGAGCCTGATCGACGAGTTACAGACTTCTCTCTAGTTCACTGGTCCCAACACCTCACTGTAAAGTCAAAGTGGCCTACGTGGCGAGCTACACGCCGAGCTGACCCCCGTATTTTCATTATCCCTATGAGTCTTCTCTTCTCGAACTCTGACTGCAGCTCATATTGTCGGCGTAATGTCATCTCTAGTTAATAGCAAACCTCTGGAACAGATTAAATACACGTAAACAAGCTTTGCGTACCTGTTTTATAACCCAAGGAGAAAAGGAGCCACTCCCTCTGCTTGCATTACGCATTGGGCAACCACACTGCATTTCTAATAGTTTACATATGCATATTTACAAATAACATTTGACCCGTACATTTTGCTAACTTTCATAACAGTCCCGCCCTTATGTTTTCGTGTGCAAATTTTTATGACAATTGCGTATATAAAGTAAAGTAAATATATTATTCTGCCCTCCCTCTTTTTTTTCTGTGCTATTAATGAACTTATATAGGCATTTTTAGTTTTTAAATTGATATTACATTTGATGCTGAATGTCTCAATTCCATCAAAACGAAAAGCCTCTATTGAAACAGCAAGAGTAATTTTTTCGAGATCCGATTTCCAATAAAGTTACGAGTTCCTCTTGGTGGGTACTATTTGAAATCTATCAAGTATTGGCTTGCTACACATCGCGTTATCGATTCCTCAAGCGGTAAGAAGTTAAAAAGCGCGCTCCTTTTTCAGTGGAAAGGAGTTGTGATTTTCACTTTTTGACTGACTTCGTTCTAAAACTTTCGCTTGGTCACATTTTTGACGTTCGTTGTTTTACGCTTTGATGGGAATGAGAATGCAGCTTATATAAACGTAGTTGACTAATTTAAATGCTGTATAAATTTGTAGCCTTTTTGGAACCTTCACCATGGACGTGATTGCCAGTGCCGCGTTCGGGACCAAGATTGATTCCCACAATGATCCTGACAATGATTTCGTCAGTAGAGTCAGGGAGGTTTTTCTGAAAATGACCTACTTCCGCATAATGCTGGCCCGTAAGTATACACATGAAAATCCAACTCTTTTTATTATTATTAAAAGCTTTTATTTAACTTACAATGTATGTATGTATGTATGTATGTAATTTGTTCGGGTGGAATCTTGCAACTCAATTTTGAAGCTGATATCTTCCTCCCATTGAGCTGAAATTTTGTATACACGTTTAGTTTGGATGACAATGCATATTTTGACCATTTATATTCCGATATTGCAATTAATTAAAAAGATATTAATTAAAAACGTTAAACTAGTTTTGGGCGCCAACTTGGATATATCTGCATTGTTGTAATAATTTTATTGTTACAACAATGACAAAAGTTGGCGTCGAAAATCGGTTTTCAGCCAAACTGGAATTTCATAACGTTGCGCTATTGACAGTATTAATTAACTTTGTCTAAAAAATAATTACATTTCTACAACGTAAAAACAATCTAATTTCTACAACGTATGCAATTTTTTTACAAATTTCTATCTATTTCCTTGGATTTAAATTCAAAACAAAAAAGTAGAGCTATTTTTCAAGTAGATTGGTACATTGTATACCTTTCTCAACGCTGCCAAGTTAAACTGAGATGGAGTATTGAAGAAATTCTTTAAATAATTTATCTAACTTTAATCTATGAAACTCAGACAAAAAATAATTACAGAATCGGAAAGATCATTTTTTAATGTATCTTACCCATCAAAAAGGAATCCGCTAGGAAAACAATAAGAGAAAAATATTATCTAGAAATGCAATATATTTTCGATTAAGAAAAATAATTTTACAATAAAATGAAGTAATTTTTTAAAGAAATTTTCAAATTTTAAGCCTACGAGTAATTTAAATATACCTCATTTTATCACCAGTAATCTAAACACACACTACGACATGTGTCCTTCAATTTAACTACAAATAGAATCTGTTAATTTTATTTGAATTTAATTGTTGATTTTTTCAAAATCTAGTTTCTAAAGATGATCTGAGCAATTAAAAAAAATAGATTCTTACGTAGAAGATATTCAATGTCCAGCAAAAAATTATCATTATTTGATAAAACTTTCTTTTTTGATTACAAAATGCGTTTTTAGTCTTAAGCATTTTATTGATTAATACAAATATTTAAATGCCTTTTGAAGTTTTTAATAAACAATTAAAATTTTCTTCTAATATGTTAGAGAAATACATACCTTATCTTCAAAATATTTCAAATAAATAATATATTCTTTAAGTTTTTCAAAAATAGTCAAAATTTTAATTAAACATTTAATAACTTTATCATTTATGAAGATAATCTCACTAAACCTTTTTTTTCGTGTGTAGAACAATGTTAGCCAAAATCTGCATGAAGATTGAAAAAATTGCTTAAAAATTACGGATTTAAAAAAATTGTGTTTTTAGTCTAATACCATTTTGCGAGAATTAATTCAGCTAAACCAGGGATGGCGAACCAGCGTTCAATGAGTTGAACAGGCTGAGAAACCTGTCCAGCGATAACTAAAAAGTAAAAAATAAATTAAATGTAAAAAAACTTTTTTAAGAACAAGCTTTTATTTAAACGCGCTAAAAAGAATAAAATAAACTTTTCCTTTAAAATTTTTTTACTATCAACTTATAACGTCATTACACAATTTATATGATATAAAAGCTTGTCGCGAGATTTACCTGTGTAGATAAACAAGTAAAATAAATAACTTGACCTGATTGATTTTGGTTTTTAAAAATTCAAACTAAGTAAATATGAGTACCTAAATATTGCGACAAGCTTTTATATCATATAAATTGTGTAATGACGTTATAAGTTGATAGTAAAAAAAGTTTTAAAGGAAAAGTTTATTTTATTCTTTTTAGCGCGTTTAAATAAAAGCTTGTTCTTAAAAAAGTTTTTTTACATTTAATTTATTCCATATACCATTGGTCTATTAGCAATTTTTGTAAGTTACTGATCTTGACAGCTTTCTGTGTTAAAGAGTAAATTGCATTTAAGTTATTGCCTTAGATACATTAAAGAAAACCGACTGTTAACACATCAGTTTTCTTTAATGTATGTAGAATGAAGACTGTGACCCCATAGATTTCAAAATTACCATACATAATTTAATAGAGTATTAACTATGGATTTTAGAGTATATAAATCTAGATATTGTTATAATTCTTTTGCTTCTAACACGAAAATATTCTAAGCCTAAATAGAGAATGAATTTTAATTCAACTAAATAATAATTACAGTACTTATATCATTTATAGCTCTGTGTCTGTCAAATTTATAAATATTGTATATAAAAAACATTTACCACGATGAAAATGAGTTTGTCTTTGATTCTTTAATAAATGAGCTCGTTCCCCACCGCGAGGAAAGAAAAGGAGAAAAACACTCCAGAAAGCATTGTGTGGACCAACTCAAACACGTTAATACGAGCGTGAGTCGCAAAATAAGTTTCCCCTGTCGACTGTGGTCAGAGTTGAGTATGAAAGTTAAAGCATAGAATGAGACATTTAAAGATAGGACATAACTTTATTTTACCCTTAAACACCAATTACATTTAGAAATTTGTCATACCGCTTGGTAAACTTTAAAAAATCCTGCAGGAAAACTCAGGGCTTTGCATACGGAAGAAGCACTTATTTTTGCGTAGACTTTTGGAGGTTAGAACTATCAATGCTACGGGTACTGTGACACTCTGTCGAAATTGAAAGAGGCGATTTGGAAAAAGCGACTTGGGTTTCTCAAATCTGGCGTTCTGATGTTGGAGAACAATGTGAGACCATACTCAGCGACGGCAACGCAAAACCGTATTGAAACTTTGGTTGGGAGCACCTACACCCTCCGCCATACAGCCCTCATCTTGCATCAAGCGACTTTCATCTGTTTCCGGCTTTGAAGAAGAATCTTGTCTGAAGGCGCTTTGGAAGCAATGCCTAGTTCAAACAAACCGCTAAACGCTTCGTCCATATGCAGAGCCCCGAGTTTTCGACAGGGGAAACATTTTCCGACTCACCCTCGTATATGTTTACCAAAATGCCAAGTGACAGCAAATCTCAATCTCATTTCGTAATGTTGAGTTTACACATATTGATAAATGAAGCTCTAAGCACGTGAATGTTAAACATAATCAACTGATTCTGAAAAAAAAAAAACCTGTGATTGTTTTAACTGCTTTATTGTTCACTATACAATGGACTGCATTTTCTTTGGTGTCATTCGTGAATCCTTAATAATTTCCCAGTGCTTGGTTGAGTTAGGGAGTTGCCTATTTTAATTTTAAAAAATCCATTTTGCAATCATTATTTATCAGAAGGCTGGCATTGCATTACCTAGTATTTAATCTAGGCTTCATTTTAATTTTAACTTGAAGTAACTATATGAATATATATATAGTAACCATATCTATAGATTTTCCCCTTCCGAACGAGCTGCATTTCGACAGTTTAGCCCTTAACAGACACGGCAAGTCCCCAAGTGGGAAAGCCATTTCATTGGCAGCACCCTCTAGTGGTGGCTTTCGCTACTAAATTTTTGACGTCAGATGCTAACTATTTCCGTGATTTAATTTTGATGAGAATACCAGAGACAAAAACTGATACAGAAGAGATATTTTACTCGCCCCATAATATGGCATTTGGGTCTACGAAATTCGTATCTAGAAAAAAATCTATCGACTCTATACGGGATCGAACCTTAGGCGTACGAGGCAGGCACGTTATATTTATGCCCCCGATCCGACTATACAAATAGTATAGTGTTGGGTGTGTGTTTCATTAACATTTAACCTAAATACAAAATAGAAATTGTATTTTATAACAATGCTTTTGTTTTTACAAAAGAGTATTTTATTTTTTAAGTATCTGTGTGTACTAAAGAGGAACATTTGATAGATTAATTCTTGTTTTCTATAAAACCAATGTTTCAAAGAAAACTAATTTTCTGTTCGCAGTATGCACTCCTTGGTTGATTAAATGGATTCCCTTCTTCGAGAACCCAACGAAAATGGACAGAGACAATTTCTTCAGAAATGTCATACGGAGTGTTATTAAACAGAGAAAGGAGACTGGAAGAGTAAGTGAATGTACCTGTTCCATGTTCCCACGGATTTACTATTTTGCTTTTTACAGATTGTAATAATAGTAGAAATCCAGATATGAAAAAGATTTTTTTTATACCACTAGAGTCAGAAAGTTCCCTGAATGGTCCCCTACATACACTTGAGTTGAAAGTTCCTTACATACACGCAGGTGATCATTGGAAGGGAAATATCTGTTTTGGAAGTTGGGAACACTTATAAGGAAAACTCACAGCCATCTGAAATTCATTTCTTGTATTGTTGGCGTTAGTTGCAAATCACTTCTAAAAAAGCGAATTTTTCTTTCGTCAGATATTACAATGCTGTCTTGTGATAAACGTGCTTTCCTGTTCATCGGTGTTTGGGAGTTAGAATAAAGATCAGCAATATAATCGGAAAAAATCTATTTTATTACTCTATCAAGTAATTTTAACAACCCAGGGTAAGAAATGCTCCTTTTATTAAGTATAGGAACAAAAGAACGATAGCAGGAAACTTAGTATTTTATTACGATTCAAATACTATCTCTCATAACGTTTTAGTTATCTATGGTCTAAGTTACCGTAATTCCATTCTCAGATATTCGACCTCTCATTGTTATTAATCTAATCCAAATTATTGACTAAAACGTCAATTAGCAATCTGTAATTAGTCATCAATTAACCGTCGATTGGCTATCGAATAGCTCACAGCTACTTTCTGCTAACTACAAACTGTTAACTTCTAACTCCTAAGCACTCACTCCGCGCTTCATTTACATAAACCATGTCTTCTACATCTGGAGAAAGTTTTCAATAGAACAACATTTAAAAGAAACAGTTTTCCACAAGAGCATTAGTAATAGGCTCGCAGATAGAACCGTTACAGTTTTTGGAGCAGAATGCAAATATTAAACTTTGTTTTTTACTCTGTGTTTTGCTCAAATTTACTTCTGAGATGCTCAAGATGCTAAAGAAAGCATTATGGGAACGATTCCAGCACTAGAGGTGTTTTACCTGTTTCCATGGCTGAAAAGGAAATTGAAGGAGCATCGTTTTGTGTATTCAGATGAGGTTATCCAAAATATGATGAAGGAAATGAAGGACCTCTCAAAAACTGAGTTCCAGGAGTGCTTTGAATAATTATATGAACACTGGACTAGTGCGTGGATGCAGGATGGCAGTACGTTCAAGGTCAGCAAGATTAAACTATTGTTTTTTTTAATAATTCGTTATTGACTTATTTCGGGGACTTTTTGACCCTACTACATTGTATTTCTGAACATTTAATACATTGTATTTGTGAACATTTAATACATTGTATTTGTGAACAATTAATATATTGTATTTGTGAACAATTAATACATTGTATTTGTGAAAACATCCATTGAGTTCTGATAAAAATTTTGGCCGATGCACTTTGGATATCTATAGGAAGTACAACTAAGAAATGAGATGTTAATTTTGGCACGAATTTCTCATTTCAGAGATACAATGATTTCTTGCAAATCCTCATGGACTGCGCGGATGAAAACGCTCAATCAGTGAATCAGGAGGCATTTGAAGATGAGATAGACCGTTTTGGAAGTATCACGAACAGTACGTTATCTTCAACTGCAAAATACAAAAGTAAGTTAAATACTAGAGAGTGATTGTTTCAATTAAATGTTTTGGGTGATTACTGTATAGAGTTTGCAACTTTCACTACACGTTTGCTTGATCTAAATTTTTAATTCTAAAATAGGAGTTGAGGAATGCAAATTATGAAGGGATATTAATTATTTCAGGTCATCAGCTGTTCCTTTGGTATTTTAGTAGGCTGATTAAAATGATTATTCGGACTTGTAATTGACGTGTACTGAGTTCAGATCTTGTATTTCTGAAAACCGTAACGAGTACTGATAAGAGTCACGATACTATTGTACATTAAAAATGCTATTTCTGGACGTTTGATGTTGACGTGGATGTGAATGCCAGCAAAGGCGTTAATCTCACCGACTGCCTTTGATTCAAAATCAAGAAGGGTCTATTAAACTAAGGGGTGGTACACAAATTATATAAATATTGCTTTAAATTTATTGTTATAGTGATAAACAGTTATGTAACAAATTCTTTATGGTGGCTTTGAGTAGGTAATGTAAGTGTTGAGTAGGGGCCCACCCTGTAGCCGACTTCGTCTTTTGGTTGTGATTCAAAAGTGTGGGGTGTTTTGACTATTGGCAAAAAAGCCTTTGAATCAAGCAGAGAAAAGTTCTGCCGGAAAAATTCAGTCTTAGTTAAGACTCTATTTCACTTTTATCGTGACATCACGTTACAATGTATATATTAAAGCTTCCTTATCTTATGTATAAATTAATAAAAAATCATATATACCTTTCAAATACCTCTTTTCTTAAAACGAACTTCGGTATAAAATTTAATGGCTGTCGTTGTGTGTGTGTGTATAAAATGTTAAAGAATTGGACCCAAACACATAATATTTTTTCAAATAACAAATTGCTCCGCCATTATTTTGAATTTTGGCTTCGTTATTCTATGGAAAGCAGCATAATCTATCGAACTACTAATTTTTACCTGAATTGTTCTAATTTTTCTGGTATAAAATGAATTTCGCCCCGTCGTCCATATGGTATAGTGGTTTGCGATGCTGACTGATGTGCCGTAATGCCTGGGTTCGAATCCCGGAGAAGGCATGGATGTTTATAAATGTACAGTGCCTATGCGGCATGGGATACTCTAAATAGCCTCGAGTCGAAGTTATTTTGTGAGGTTGGGAAGGGGAAGAGAAGTGGAAGGCACCTGATCCCTCTCAGGGATTCTCTCTCAAAAATTGGGGTGGAGCAGATATAAATCGTACAGCCACCTGTATGGTGCTCAAGGCTGCGGCTAAGAATAGGCGTACATCTAGTCCCTTGCCATGATGGATCTGAATCTGACACAGTTGAGATCAGGTATTATAAGAAAAAACAACAAGTTCGCCCCTCGTTATATTGTACCTTGGTCGTGATGAGGACAACACCTAAGCTGGCATTCCACTTCCACTCCAACATAGGGATTTTGAGACACATTTAGAGTGCATCAGTCTCTCTACACGGTGGATCTTCAGTTGCACCAGGACCCGACAATGTCAAATACGAGTCAATGACCTTGACTACTAGGTAACTAGGGCTGCTATTTAGATGTAAAGAATTTGCTTAAATTACACACAGAAGAGGCATTCTTTCCCTTTAGGAAAACAGAACATTGCTTAAGCTCTCAAAACTATTTTCGTTTCGTATTGAATTTATATATTTTTAGTGTAACTTTTTATTCATATTACTATTACCTAGATCTTTGAAAACGAAATCTATAGTGCGTATCCGCGCGACTACTTGCGACCTTTTTTTTTTAAAGAAAAAAATGGAGTGACATGGGGATTTTTTTGTGGTTTTTAGATTTATTTATTACATTTTAAGAAACACGTGCTGAAATTAAGAAGATAAAAAGATATTATTACTAAAATGGGAAAAAAATTGTCAAAAATTTACAAAAAAATTAAATAAACGGGGCTCTGTGCAAAACGGTTTTAAGCATATTCTCAATTTTGATGTGTTATTTTGCTATTTTGGAAATGACCTTCAGGATAAGAGATATTTTAATTTTTACCAAAACTAGAGCACTTTATCCTAGTTATTTTATGAAATTGCTTTAAAACAATGATTTTATACTCATGCAAATTTTGTAATAAAACAATGATTGATAAATCTGAAGGTTAAAATACTTCTACTAATATGCAGAATATACAAAAAAAACTTTCAGTAAATTATTTCCAAAACTTTTTGAGCAATCTCTGTCTCCATTTGAGCATTTTCTAAAAAGACACATTTCGAGTAAAACGCATTTTAAAGTATGACATCTTGTTTAAAATATAGTGGCACCTACTTTTACTAAAATACTTGTAGTTTTTATTCTAGTGAATGGAAAAAAACTTGGTATTTTTATAAAGTTAAGAAAAGAAATGGTCTATAAAATAAAACCATAAGAAAATTGTCAATTTTTGACAAAATTCTCGATTTTAGGATAGTACGATACCTTTGCAAATAACTATCATTTGAATGAAACAAAGAAAAGATATTTTTGGGGCTTATATCATACTAACTTAGTGTTTCTCAAACTGTGGGGTGTCCCCTTGGGGGAGGGGGGATGATAACCCTACAAGGGGGCGCGAGTGTATAGAAAAGTCGAAAACAAAAGATTATTTTAAATAAATGTTAATTTACTGAAGGGAAGAAAAACAAAATACATTCTGGCATAATAAAAAAATAAAATACACATTTGCACTGATATAATACTCTTATAAATGTATCAGTAGTGCACAATGTGTTTCATAATTTATTTAACAGTACCAAGTTAAGAACAAGTTTAATGATTATCAGTGACCCTATGGGCATGTCATAAAATTATGTACAAAATTCAATATTTGTCTTGATAATTTGTACGGTTTATAATTTAAGTCATATTGTAGTTTCACTTTAAAGTATATTATTATTGAATTCAATACATTGTTATTGTATGGAAGGGGGGCGCGATGAAAACAATGATTGAAAATTGGGTCGCAAGCATAGAAAGTTTGAGAAGCCCTGTATTAACTGTATGAGATGAGGGAGACATATTATCTCCACATATTCTATTACACTCTTTAAGTAATTCTAGTTTCCCATTCACTGTCGAAGAAACGCTTGCTGATTTCAAACATAATTATATTGATATTAATTGGAGTGCGTGTGAATTTTTAAAATAAAACCCATACAATCTTTTTTTTAAAATAATACTTGGGCTGTAAATTAAATAGGGGCAACTTAACTTAGAGGAAAACTCTCAGTTGTGTGGTCATGCTCAAATAGGATTTGGGAGTGGAGAAGTGTTACTGTAGTCGATGTGTAGAGTGCAAAATCAGACGAGATCTAGCTAGAAGGGTCGTTAATAAATACTGTGGCGTGTGTGTGGTGTTATAAAATATTAATACTCTGGTGTCCTAGAATTTTTTTCCCTGGAATTTATTGGTAACAAAAACTTTCAACGATAAACTTAACAATCTTTAGCTAATTATTGCAAAATTAAAATATTAGACTGAAAATATTAGAGAGGATAAATTCTAACATTCGAGATAAAAATCCTAGTAAACAACGGCACCTGGTACGTCGAAGCCAAGAACAATATTCTAACTTAAAATATACGATTAAAAAACAGCACATCTAGTTATGCCGAAGCCAAGTTCAATATTCAACTGAAACAGAATCCGTTACATTTGGTTTCTATCGAGATAGACCACGTGGGGTCTGAGGGTGGTGTTAACTACACTCCACCCATACAGACCACCTGGTCCATAATTCACAACAGTAGTTGTTCTGTGGAGTTAAAGTGAACATTCTATTTCCATCGCTTTAAAGAATGTTTTCATAAGTTGATCAGAGGGAGCGGTCGTGTCTTAAAATCGAGATTGCCGTGACAAAAATGGAACCAAATGTTATCTAGGATTACTGGAAACCTGTGGCGAAAATGCATTACCGTATAGGACAAGTGCGCAATGGGTTAAAATTTTTGGTTCGAATCGGAATGAGACTGCGGATTTGCAACGCACATGTAGGTCCTCTATTCTTCAAGATCAGATTGACATCCTGAGTGGTCTTCTTTCCATAGATCATCAATAGACTGATACATGTTTATTGCTAAACGATATCCCAACCATGTTGCATGACAACGCTTGCTGTCATGTTCCAAACAGTGTCTTTCTCCTATTGGAACGGTGGCACTGGGAAATCTTGGAACATCCTCCCTACTTCTTTGACATGAATTCTTGTAACTTCTGTTTACGAAGTTAAAGGAATCTAATGGAAGCTACCTATTTCATGACATTTCATCAGTACTCCGCTCATTAAGACGCGCGGATCCGTCGCGGACATCTATAATCAACACCTGGTCAATGGTCTTCAACGGCTTCCCGACATTTGGCAAAAGTTTATAAGCTTTGCTGGTGATTATATTGAAATGTAAAGTAGTTGTACTTGTACATTCATTAAAAATTGCTCTATATCTATGTTGCCATCACTTAGTTTACAACCCTCGTATAACAATTAATATTATGATCTTCTAAACTTATGATGAAACCGGAACAAAGATAAATCGTAACGTCATGTGACATAATATGTCGAAGAACTTTCCAGAAAAGCCATCTTTCTTCTTAGAAAAAAACCCAGAAAACTTGATCATTGTATTATTAAAACATTCTATGAAATCAATTATAGTTGATATTTTCCGTTTTTTTAAAGAAGGCATTCATGTACTCTATGAATGCCATGCCACTTGGGTTGATAGATTTCTCGGTGGAACAGTTTCCAAAATTGATACTTTTCATCGCTATTTTCAAAATTTCGTTAGAAAGCAAATAATTAATTTACTCATGGCTAAACTAAAGTCAGCCTTCTTGAAAAAAAATTGATTTCTCATACGAAACGAGAATCGTAAACCTGCGAAGTTCTGCTGGAGAGCTGTAGAACTAGCACACAGCCACTAAATAAACCCCAAGAATAACTTCTCATTGTTAAATTTAAAAAAATATCTAAAGAGAATTTCAAAGAAATTTCTTTAAAGCGCACATCATCCTCTTTAATAATTTCAGTATTAAAAAAATCGTGCGCTGATTGATTTCGTCTGTATAATCTACAGTAGCGGTTATTAATCTTTCGATATCGCCGCGGCTCTCTTTTGTGTATCAGCGTGTCATCGTGGATCCAAGATTTGAAACATCCCT
The DNA here is from genome assembly GCA_019973975.1 of Trichonephila clavata. Classification (NCBI taxonomy): domain Eukaryota; kingdom Metazoa; phylum Arthropoda; class Arachnida; order Araneae; family Nephilidae; genus Trichonephila; species Trichonephila clavata. Next base: position 71,577 of record BMAO01012583.1, on the reverse strand, counting down.
CACCCGACTCCCAACACGTGACTGTAATTTAAAAGCTCCTCAATCACATTAAGGTTGCGTCATCTACTTATAGATATTTTTTAACACTTCACAGGGGCCATTCGATTAGGAAATCGAGATTGGTGCATATGTTATCGTATTGGCACGCTACCAATTCAATTCTTAAATCTTTACACACACGCATTTCTACTATTTTTTGAAAATATTACTTTATAGTAATTGCTATGTGGTTGAACATAGTAAAAAACTGAAGTAATATTCTTGATCAAAATGCATGTTCTAGTAGAGGTTTTTCATTGGGAATCATTTAATAATCTAGTCTAGGATGACATATCTTTCTATTTATTTGTAAAACAGGGAAATCTTAACATTAACTTAAATACCTTCATGCACCCTCTAAAAAGATGCTGGGACTCCCGGGAGTCCACGAAACACAGTTTATGAACTTTTGCTGTACACCGTTCACACATATAGAAATTCTTCCTTTTATGAGGGACATTTTTTTCTCATAAGATATTGTGATAATAAGTTATATTTCTTTATTTCTCTTGACACTTTACCTTTACCCCTCTCACCTAAAAATGTCAATGTATGAGTGAAAAATTTAGCTTTTGTTTATTTTTTTCCCATTTGAGCCAATTAATTTAAAAGTCACTTTTTTCCCCTCCAGAGCTTTCTGAAACTGAATTACTTGCACAATGTGTCCTGTTTTTCATTGTCGGGTACGAAACCACAGCGTCTGTACTCACTTTCGTAGCTTACTGTTTGGCAACGAATCCAGAGTGGCAGGAGAAACTGATCCAAGAAGTAGACGAAGCGTTTGAGAAACACGTAAGAGAATACTTTGAAATAGTTTCAGTACTTGTTCACCGCGTTATAGTTAAAAACACGCGAATTTGACGACTGATATGAATTTGAATAACAATGAATTTCCTCAAAACACCTTCTGTGTTTATACACTTGTAGAAGTTAAGATTAGTAGTATATTTATTTTATAAGTATTTGTTTAATTCAATTACTTAAAAAATAATTCTTTTCTAATTTTATCATTGTTTTGAAAAAAAAATATAGCAATTATTCTGGATAACTTTCATAATTGTCAGTTACTATTATGTTCGTTTATCATTGTGCATTTATAAGGAATTTCATTTCAATATTTTTATTATCAAGTTTCGCTTCCGTTTGAATCGAAATTTCCGTTTTCATTGCTTCAAATGAAAGAAAGTTAAGGAAGAATATATAAAAAGTAATTATTGAGAAAATAAAGAAACAAAATATGTGTCGGAATAAAAAAAAATAGAATTTCGATAAAAAAATACTTGAAATCTTTCAAAAGTAAGTTTATTGTGGAGCTATGTTTTAAACATAACTCTAGAATAAACTATTAAAACATAATAAAATAACTGTGTAATATCCATTGTAATCTTCAGCAATGGAACTCAAACTCGTTGTATTCCAGAAATCAAAGAGGCTGCGGTAGCCTAGTGATCAAGGTAACGGACTCGTGGCTGTGTGTGTGTCATGAGTTCGAACCCAGTACAACTGAAGACCCACCGTATAGGGGAGCGATGCACGTTAAATCTGTCGAGAGTTCGAATGTTCTCCCACTGATGTGGTGTGGTAATTAAGAGAGAGGTTGCCAGCTCAGGTGTCGTCTTCGTCACTTGACCATGGTTCAAAATTACCAAAGCACTCATGTAGCTGAATATTGCGACGTTAATAATCGCTCATTCCTGAAATCAATCAAAACGTTTTCAAGCACAAACGAAAAATGCATAAGACTAATGATTGAATTCGAATCAAATTTGTAACAGCGCCAATTAAGGAATTTGTTTTTACCTAATCCGTCAATACAAGCTTGATATTCAGTAGAAATGGCCCCGAACCCCCGGGCCGCGAACCGGTACCAGTCCGTGTGTCAAATGGTACCGTGCACTCCAAGAAGCATTAAATAATTTCTATTTTATTTACAGTGGTGCATTTCTTTTGTGTTTGTGACTTTTCACGGACGAGGGCTTGACCCGGAGCTGAGTAAGTGAGTGAACATTAAATTTACACTGTTCAGCTACTTGAGGGCTTTTGGGGACGGACCTTGTTCAAGTGACGAGAATAACACCAAAACTGGCACCTAACTACCACCCCACACCAACAGGAGAACGTTTGAACTCTCGACGTATTTAATGTGCATAGATACCTTACACCCCCACTTCTTCAGCGGTGCTAGGCTCGAACTTTTGACTTGCCTGTCACGAGTCCATTACCTTCGCTACTAGGCTACCATGGCCACTACCCGGAGCTGAGAGATGTCACCTAAAGACACACCAATACCACGCATGCTCAAAACATTGTTATTTTATTATATACAATATATAAACGATCAACGACATCACCTTAGTGGGCAGCGGTAAAATTATCAAACGTTGTAACAGTCCGCTGTGATAAAAAGGTTGAGGAACTACAGAAAAATGAATTTTTAGAAGTTTATGTAATTTAAGTGAAATCCTTTAACATTATAACTTGCTTTTTTAAACTATTAAAAAGATATAAGTATCTAATAGTAGCAATTATAGATGTTCTCTTTTATTGTAGTATACTATCAATTTTTTCACTATTCCCTTAAATTCAGTCTTTTCATTCAGTTCAATATTATTTCGCATAAAATAAATTTTAAGAGCTGAATTTATTTTTGTTGCAATATAGTGAGAGATTAAGATTCTATTTTTTTATGTTAATGTTTGTTCTTGAAGAGCGAGATGAGTTACGATGCTGTCAGAGACATGAAGATCCTGGATGCTGTGATTTCGGAAACTCTGCGCAAGCATCCGCCCATTTTAGGGTAAGCAATTTTATATAGTTGAAGTGAAGGAGTGTTGATATGTAAAACTTTATCAAACTTAAAATTTCTTTTTTAAACAATTTTGTGCAATGACAAATACGTTCAATCCTAAAACGTATATAATTCCTTATATAGTATATTCTAAATTTTAAATTGTTCTTTCCCAACACAGATTTTCTATGAATATCAAATCCATATACGCAATAACTCTTAGAAATTAAATCTCTTAATCTAATTGTAGATTTAACGGATATTTTCGGTAAGTATGCAATTGTATCAAAGTTGAGAGATTCTAATAGTTCCATGCACGCACATTTAATCTGGTATATCTGATTATACACTAAGAGCCAAAAAAAAACTGGCAAACCTGCCTAATATCGGGTAGGGCTCCCACGAGCACGCAGAAGTTCTGCAACACGACGTGGCATAGATTCAATTAATGTCTGAAGTAGTGCGGGAGGTAATTGACACCATGAATCCTGCAGGGCTGTCCATAAATTAGTAGGAGTAAGAGAGGGTTGAGATCTCTTCTGAACAGCAAGTTGCTTGACATCCCAGATGTATTCAATAATGTTCATGTCTGGGGATTTTGGTGGCCATTGGAAATGTATAAATTCAGAAGATTGCTCCTGAAACCTCTCTGTAGCAATTCTGGACGTGTGGGATGACGCATTGTTCTGCTGAAATTCCCCAAGTCCATCGGAATGCACAATGAATATGAATGGGTGCAGGTGATGAGATAGGATGTTTATGTACTTGCTCAGTGTCGTATCTAGACGTATCAATGGTCCCATATCACGCCAACTGCACATGTCCTATACCATCACAGAGCCTCTACTAGCTTGAACCGTCCCCTGTTGACATGTAGGGTCCACGAATTCATGAGGTTGTCTCCATACCCGTACACGTCTATTCGTTTGATTGAATTGGAAACGAGACTCGTCAGACCAGGCAACGTGTTTCCAGTCATCAACAGTCCAATGTTGGTGTTGACGGCCCAGGCGAGGCGTAAGGCAATCAAGAAGGTTACACGAGTAGGCCTTCGGTTCCGAAAGCCCATATCGATTATGTTTCATTGAATGGTTCACACGGTGACACTTGTTGATGACCCAGCATTAAAATCTGCAGCAATTTGCGGAAGGGTTGCACGTCTGTCACGCTTAATAATTCTCGTCAGTCGTAGTTGGTACCGTTCTTGCATGATTTTTTTCCGGTCACAGCGATGTCGTAGATTTGATGTTTTACTGGATTCCCGATATTCACGATACACTTATGAAATGGTTGTGCGTGGAAATCCAAATTTCATCGCTACCTCGGAGATGCTATGTCCCATCTCTCGTGCGCCGACTTAACACCACGTTCAAATTCAATGAAATCTTGATAACCTGATAATGTAGCAGCAGTAACCTATCTAACAACTGTGCCAAACACTCGTTATCTTATATAGGTTTTGCCGACCGCAGCGCCGTACTCTGATTGTTTCCATATCTCTTTATTTGCACATGCATGCTTTTTTGGCTCTTCAGTGTATATAAATAAAATAAAACTTTCATTTTTTTATATTTATTAGATAATTAAAATGCAACTTTTTTCCTTTCAGTTTAAGAAAGTATGATTTAAAAAAAGTAGATGTATAAAAGTCAAAAACTTCGAAATTAATCGGTTATCCAACCATGTAAAAAAGGAAATAGATGTAATATTTATTCAATTACGATATACACTTAGATTTAGTATTTAAAAAATAATACTACTTATTAGAGTGACAATTCTTATTTCCAAGGTAATTACTATTTACCATCTGCTTATTATAGAAGCAAGCAGATGAAGAGAGAAATGAAATTAAAAAAGAAAGTATCCACATTCTCTTAAGAAACGTTATTTACACTCAAGAGCCAAAACATTATGACCACCTGTCAGTATCGAGTTGGTCCACCTTTGGCACGCAACACAGATTCAACCCACCTTGGCATGGATGCCACCAAGTCCTTGGTTGATGGCCGGAGACAAATTGTACCAGATGTCTAAGCAACGGTTACGCAAATCCAAGAAATTGCGAATTGGTGGTCTTTGAACTCTGAGCTGCCGTCCCATGACATCCCAAATGTGTTCTATCGGATTGAGATCCGGTGAGTTAGGCGGCCAGGACATTAACTGGAATTAAGCATCATGTTCCTGGAACCACTCCAACACAATTTTAGCCTTGTGACACAGGACGTTATCCTGTTGGAACATTCCATTTCCAGCTGGAAAAACAGAGGCCATGCAAGGGTGTAACTGGTCCGCAATGATGTTCAGATACCCTGCAGCATTCATGGTCTGCTCTACCACAACCACGGGTCTCAGAGATGCCCAAGAGAACGTCCCCCAAAGCATAATACCGCCACCACCGGCCTGTGTATTACCTACTGTACATTGAGGGAGTAACTGTTCGCCTGGAAGACGGCGTATCCTGACACGGCCATCGGCGTGATGAATGACAAACCGTGATTAATCTGACCATGCAACTCTCTCCCACTGATCCATGGACCAGTCGCGATGTTCCCGGGCCCAGCTGGCGATGGCGCTTGGTCAGCAAAGGCACACGAGTGGGACGTTTGCTGCGTAGCCCCATATCCAACAGTGTCCACTGAACAGTGTGCTCCGATACTATTCTACTTGCCCCTGTAATGTACTGGGCTGTCAGCTGAGCCCCTGTCTGGCTCCGGATTTGCTTCACCATGCAATACAGTCTCCGACGACCTTTTTCTTTGATAGCGTGTGGACGTCCAACACCATGTCGTCTACTGCTGATTTCACCGTCATTAATCCACTTTGCATAAGTATTTACAACTGTAGATCACGAACAACCCACGAGTCGTGCATTTTTGGAAATACTTGTTCCTAGCCTTCGAGCCATTACAATCTTCCTTCTATCAAAGTCGCTTAGATCCACAACCTTTCCCATCACACACAGAAGTAAGTGAAAGAATGATTCGCTAGACTCTCCAGCAGCAGTTAAATACCACTTCCACCTGATCATGTGCTTTCTACGTCATCCAGGCGAGTTCATTGCAAAATGTAGGGGTGGTCATAATGTTTTGGCTCTTTAGTTTATATCATGAATATAAATATTCAGTTGGGAGGTGTACCGGTATATCAACTTAATTTGTATGTACTTGTATTATTCTTTAACTATATATTAAATAAAAAGTATAAGGGAAGATTTTGTTTTTGTCCCTTTAGTGCCTGCTTTTACCAATGTGGTTGTTCTTCCCGAAGGGAAGGAAGGAAAGCTACCTGAGTCTGAGGCAGTTTGGACCATTGGATGTACGCTTGCCATTGGCTGTAGCCTTAAGCACCATCCAGGTGACAGTACGAGTTTTAGCTCTGTTCCACCTTAATTTATAGGGAGAACACCATAGGAGGGGGCAGGGGTCACCCATCTCTCTTTTCTTCCACCAACTTCACGAAAGGAATTGCGGCTCGACGGCTATTTAGAGTACTCCCATGCCAAAAAGGCACTTTACATTTAAAAACATCTATGTCTTCTCCGGGATTCAAACCTAGGGCCCTACGGCACAGCAGACAGCGTCGCTAATCAATTTACCAGAAGGGCAACGGTTTTACCAATAATGAAACAGAAAGCAACTACAAGTTTCTCGAAAATTTTCACTTTTTTGGACTAAAATGTACTGATTGATTTGACTACGATGTATTAAGCATATTTTTCATCTTGTTTACCGACGTACTTTTATAATTTATATGTAGTCGGAGGAATTGATGAAATCACTGAAAATAGCATTAAATTAACGAAGAATTTAATGCAACAGCACAAGAACGCCATATTTTTATCCTAAAGTATAACTTAGATACCTTTGGAGCAGGTTTGGGACGTCAAACCAATGATATTAGTCGAAAAAGGTAGCGAGACAGTTTCTTAGGACAATGTGATCGCTTAATCGTTTTTTTTTTATATTTATATTGTTTTCCAATATGTGACTGATTTAAGAGATCTGAATGGAAAATGCAATGAAATATAAGGATAAGAGTTACTCTGTCAGTTAATTTTTTTAAAATTTAAAATCTTGTGACTCATTGTTTCAGGGCCGAGAGAACAGCTATGGAAGACTACGTACTCGGTGATACCGGGGTCATGGTTGAGAAAGGCATGAGAGTCAACATTTCCATTTATGCCATGCATTACGATCCAGACTTCTTCCAGGACCCGGAGACCTTTAATCCAGAGAGGTAAATATTCATTTTTCTTATGAGATAGTTAGAAATCTAAAACAAAAAAATTATTATTTCAGACATCGAACCTTTAATATTTTTTTGTATTAGTTTATCGATTGGATTGGTTTTATATTTCATTTGCATTACATAAAAACTTCAAATAAACAATAGAGGACGGATTAAATAATTGTAAATAACGTTCAGGTGACAGGTAAAGGAAGATATTTGAGTAGCTATTTCGAAAGAGTCTCGAGCTGCTCGAAAAACTTTCATACTTACGTTAGTCAAATTTAACGTTAAATAGTTTTCTCATCCAAAGTTAGTTGTGATTCACTCTTCGTTTGTTAATTCGTACGTTGATTATGACAACGACATGTATATCCACTATAATATTAATAGACACTGCATATAATAAAAACACATGTTCAACGGAACCATCTTCAGCCACAGCAGATGACCGGGTCTTTTGGACTTTTCTCTGTTCCAGACTTACTTAAGATTTTCCAGACTTAAGATTTTGTTGCTGGTAAGAAATGGAGTCTCACCGCGTTTTATCCATAACCCCTGTGTGCTCTAAGAATGGATCCGATGTTTTAAGCATGTTTCTGATCGTTGCGAAAGTGAAGGGTAATCCCCCGAGTATAAATTTTTCAATGCTTCACATCTTTATGTAAGATCGTGCGTATGGACCTCACGCTAAAGCTCATAGCAGTTGAGAATGCGCATATTCACTTACCGTTATGGCTCACCTTCGAATATGTATATGTTCAAGGTGAGGAAACTCCTTTGGTATATGCCACTGTGTACACTACAAGAAAAAAGCGATCCGTTTGAAACATGCTCACCCCCTTCCCCCGCGCAGTTTGCATTCAACGGTAAATTTCAATTGGTGGCACACCTCTTATGCATTTTTTTCTTTCGAATGAGGCTACAGATTGATATTTACCATTGAAAACCTAGTACATTCCCCGAGAGCTGGTATCCCTTTTTAGTGTGACACCATATAAGAGGATAGCAGTTGCCACAATGTAATTGTCACTCCAAGAGAGAGGCTCCTGAGGTCTGACGATGCGAAATTGCCGAGAGCACCCAAATTAAATAATCACGCTAGGGATCTTTAACATGCGGCATAATCATACAACATGGACGCTATCGATTTTTTGCTTCATAAAAATCCACCGATTTGGGTCGGGGTTAAACCCGAAAACTTGGGCGTACAAGGCAAATGCCAAATCAACGACCACACTAACCGGCGTTTTTCAGCATAAAAATAGAATACCGTCATTCTGTACGTAATTAGACGCGTCCATCGCACAATCTAGTGTTTCAGGAATTTCACATGTTCTGTGTAGTTTTGTCACATCACAGACCGGCTTCGCTACCATCTCGTGGCCGAATGACAAATATTTCCGGCTTCCCAAAATTTCCCAATGCTTAACATGTAGTACTGTTATAATTTAATTGGCATCCTGTTTCCCATATAATACTACTTGAGAACGTTGAAACTTAATATGCTTGTGTTCATCCTGTCTTATAGAAGAACGGAGATTATAACTACTACAGAATCAACTATGCCTCCTTCAATGACACCCGTCGATTTTACTGGTTCATTTTCTGTATTATAATGGAATAACGTATTCTTTTAGTTTGCTGTGTTACTTTTAAGTTACTCTTTCCCCCTTCTATTAAAATGTAATCCATCGTTTTTTTAAAGTCAAATCTTCTGAAGAAAAAATGTCAAATGATGGAATTACAGACTTCGCTGGGTTATTTGGGAGGGGAGGGGGTAATCCTTATAAAATATTCTTTATGTCTACCTGTAATGAAACAAATTCGTATATTGAGGAGGCAGAGTAAGATGTTTTAGTTCGTTATTTATCTATATATGTATTCCATCTAATTCATCATAACATATTGGCGAAGAATTATGGCTGTTGCTGCTCCTAATGAACCAACATAGCATAAAGAGAGTTACGAATTTTTCGTAAAAAGAAAAAAAAATGCCTACAATCAATAATAGAAACAAAACATAAATTTGTCTGAAATTGTCTACTAGAATTTGAGTTTCATAAGATATAATAGTTGTGTAGAAGAGTAATAGAAGATATAAACTGTTTTAGAGTGAAAAAATAGAAGAGAAGATATCGTAAACAGGGACGAAATATATTTTTTTGTTGTCATATCGGAATTTTTTTTTCACAAACGTTATGCGAATTGCCCGAGAGTTTTTTGCTTCTTATTTGAAACATTGTACATTAGCATTGTAAATTAAAATTATAATTTTTTGAATCTAATTTAGATACACCAGGTTTTACTGACACATTCTCCTTTTATATTGTTATCACATCTGAGGCGAACATTTCACAAATTTGCTACTATTTTTAGTCTTAAAAATACTTTTAAAAGTTTTTCTTACTTTTTAGATTCATGGATGGGTACGAGCCGAAGCATCCCCAGTACGCCTACATGCCTTTTGGTGCGGGGCCCAGAAACTGTCTGGGCATGCGCTTCGCTCTTCTCGAGATCAAGTTGTGCATCACCAACATCCTGCGCCACTACAGGATCAAGCCTCTACCCACCACCAAAGTAACATAATCTTTACATACGTGTACATAATTTTGATTTTAAGAAATTGTTTCTTCAATAGTATTTTGAGGTGGTGTTGAAGTTTGCAAACTCAGAATTAATTCATTGAAATTACATCACAGCCAAATTTACCCTTATCGCCTTGGGTAGCAGACTGCTCTAGACTAGTATCCCCAGAAATCCCAGATTTCTGGCGATACTGACCTTGACATCACAACAGCGTTTCTCAAACTGTGGGGAGTGCCCGTCAGGGGGGCGTGGCAGCCTAACGAGAGGAGGGGGGGGGTGAACATATCGAAGAGTCGAAAATAAAAGATTATTTAAAATATTATTAAGACTTACTATAAAGAAGCAAAACACAAAATACATTCTGACCCATTTACACGGAAATAATTCACTTTTAAATATATCAGTACTCTGCACAATGTATTTGATAATTAATTTATCAATATGAAGTTAAGAGCATGTTTAAGAATTACTAATGAGTTCCCTGGGCTGGTCATATACAAAATTTTTTATTTATCTTGATAATCCGTACGGTTTATCATTAAAGTAGTGTAGCTTTACGCCATAGTAAATTATTATTGCAATCAATACATTGTTATTGTACGGCGGGGGGCGCAAGAGAAAATTGGGTCTCAAACATTAAAAGTTTGAGCACTTCATTACAACGTCATTTCACGTTTCCTTTTGAAGCTGACTGAGGTGTACGTTCGTTCATGTTTCGTTTCGCTTTCTAAAGTTTGTGTAACTATTTTTGTTGTATATTTTTACATTTTCTTGCCAATATGGCATTGTCGTTGGATTTCAATGAAAGTGATACTGAATGAGAATATTGGCTGGAAATCTATGAGTGCAACATTGACCCTGATACGAATTTATCTATTTGTGTTGAAGATGATGAAGAAATGGTGACTAACTTAATAACTTAACGTGCAGCAATCCTTCTACCTGATGGTTTCTTAGTGAAAACAGATTTGAACATGCGGTTCGACTCAAGCATTGGTGTCTACTAGCTCGTGATCTTGGTCACTTGGCTATCACTGCACAATCCAATCAGTCTTATGGGCAATACGATTCTGATTTCCTTATGTCATGACCTTCCACCATGTTAACTCTTATTTCATGTGATTAAGTTGCTTACATTTTGTAATTTGCTGTCTCAAGTTATTAATGTGCCTTATCTGAAACAATAAAAGTATCTGTGGATAAATAACAGCACACAGATATTTTTAAGACAGCATGGAAAATTGTAACTGTTTTCAAGTCGTTTGCGGTCTTCGAACAATTAAGATGACGAAAGTACATTTATCATGGTCAATGGTCATAGTCATGGTTAATGTAAACAGTCAAAAGCCTTGAAGTCGAGACGTGAATACGGTTCCGTCAAAGACACCATGCAGGATAATGAAGAATATTTTCCTTCGGCAGAGTTTCAAGTTTTTCTTCATTGTGGAAATTAGAGTGGAGGAGGAGAAAACAGTGGTCATTTGACCAAGAATCTTTAATTTTCAGGTTCATTACCGGTAGATTCTATAATAATCCTTATATGTAATCAAATGTCTCAAAAAATCCCAGGAAAGTTCACCAGTATTTGTCGTCATATGCTGTAAAATAAATTTTGATTTGAGTAGTGTTTTTTTTTCTTCGGGAAGTTCCACTAGGGTTTGCAATGCCGTGTTCTAGTTTCAATCTCGGTATTAGGGTTGGACTATTTATAAAAATACTTACACATTAGCATAGTTAAAATTACATAATAAAACTGAAAACATTATTAAACAATTGGTGTAATATTAATATTTATTGAAACAAATCAAAACAAAACTTAATTTATCATAAAAAAAATTAAAAAATAGTAGATATTAAAATTAGAAAATATATTTCTTCATTCCTTTTGTTTCTGTAAATAAGCTTTTAAGGAAAACAGATCGTCCAGCGTTTCATCGCTGAAACGGCTTCTTATTTTTGTTACAAACTGTCCTGCCGAAGAAAATGCTCGTTCAGACTCTATTTTAATAGACTTTATTGTCATTAAATAGGAGTATGCTCTTCTCGTCTCCCTACATTTTCAAATAGAAACATTTCTTCTTGAATTTTAGATGGCAGTCTCAAATCTAACAGGCTACATTGGGGTGAACATATTCCTCTTTGATAACTTTATATAGTTCTTCTGCTACTTTTAATGGCTTTTGTGTACAAATTGATTCAGTTATTAAATCAGAATGTGAGTAAATTTTAAGTGTTACCTCATTTGAAATAGAAAATCTGTTTTCATGAGCTGTAAGTAGTACAGTGGGATTTAAAGCATCAAATCTTTCAAGAAGGTCCACAATTAATTTACAGTATTTAATTGAAGAAGAAATTGTGACAAAATCTATTCCTGAGACGTTGACATATCATTGTGCAAGTATATCAGTAAACCACTTAGATTAGTGCAACGTTTTTCCATACGAGAATTGAGAGAGATGCATGTAAATATTTTATTTATAGCACTGTTTGCACCTTTAAGCTTCTTTAGCATAAAATTTATGGATATGTCTACTGTAAACAGATTGCTATATCGACGGCAATGTGCTTCAACAGTTGTTTTTAGTGGTACAAGAGCAGTGATTATATCAAATAACATTTAGGAGATAAATCTTGCGATTTATCTGTATTTCCTATGCCTATTAATGCCTTTTGTACTCAATAAAACCCTATAATATTAACAAAATATAATTCAGACAATAATTAAATCCCGGGATTAGTTATTTTAATCACGAGATTTTGGGATTTTAAGAAGCACTGGGATTTCGGAGTCGCGGCCACTTTCCTATATCTACTATACTATCATGGAATTTTAAGGAAAGAATAAAGAAACTAATCAATACTTATTACTTACTTTTTAATTTGTTTCAAGTTTTTTTATCGTTATCTTTTTCACTAGGTCCCCTTGGAATACAAAAAGACTGTATTTTTCCTCACTGTAACCGAGATGCCACTCAAGTTTGAGAAAAGGACCGATGTCAAATGAAACTAGCAGGCCACGATCAGCATTATCCTACATAGCAGCTATTTTTTTCTGAAATGTTCTTGTACTAATCTACATACATCATATTGTTATATTTTTATAATTTGTTTATATTTTTAAAGGTCTTTTTTTAATCCGGCCACATACTTATTGTCAGAAAATGAATGGTACATACTCAATAAATGAACTCGATTATTTTATTTTTTACTGATTGTGTTTTTGGATTGTCTATTTTATCCCGATTCAAAGATCTGTGTGTAACATTCTATATGCCTCCTAATTTTGAATCAGGGTCAGATGACAAGGTCGACACCAATGCTAACATTCCACTTACCTAACCAACATTGCGTCAAAGTAGGGGGAGGGGGCAGATGTAACGTACATATGCCGCCCCCTTACACGATACGACGGATTTCCAGTAAAAATGGGATTTTTTTTTGACTAGTGGCTCAACTACGGCATCACTAACTATGAGTCATGGTCATTAACATTGAAGCCATGGTCACACACACACACTCGGTGTTACCGGGTCAAAATCAATTTTTTTCTAAATGCTTTTATTTTCTTAATAATACTAAAGCAGTTTACCATTCGATGAAAATTTCCCTAGTTGTGTTTTTGGAACATGATTTTCAGTATTATTATAGTCGTTAAAAACGGGCACTCGTAAATAGAGCTACGTCATTAACTACTGTGACCACAAATTTTACAATTTTGTGATGATTTTTTCACTAATATCATCTTACATAGCCGTACTATTAATCGCAGTCAAAAGTCGGATAAAAACATTTACTGGTTTGCGGGGTTAATTTCTGTGATAATTTCAATTAACGTAGTTTGTACGAGTCGGTGTTTGAGAAAATGATGTCACCTAAATTTTTAATGATGTCAGTGAAATTTAACTCTCAGTTAAAAAGAAAAGAAATATTACACAAAATCCCAGGCAAGTTTCTCGAAAGAGGCTTCATTTTGTTAAAATTCCAAAATGGTACAACATTTGTTATTTTCTATCAATAACAGTCTAAGAGATTTTTTTATTTGCAGAAGACCTTCATTTTAAAAACTCTTCTCTTGACATCTTCCTTCACATCATTAGGTACTGTGACCACAAATACCATAATTTAACAATGAATTTTTCACTAACGTTATCTTACATAGCCGTGCTAATAATCTCAGTCACAAATCCAGCAAACACTTTCGCTGGTTTGGTTAAAATTAACGTCGTTTGAATCACTTTGAGAAAATGATGCCACCCAAATTTGACACTAAATAAAAACATTACATAGGTACTACTCTAAGAACACTATTTCAAAAGATGGCCTATTTAGTGACAATTACAAAATGGTACAACTCTTGCTACATTTCTATCCATAACAATCAATGCCATTTTGTTTTCTTTCACAAATTGTCTTCATTGTATATAACTTAATCTTAAGTATGTAATCAAACTAAACAATAATTTCAAAAATACGATATAAAATTTTGTAACACTTCAATGTTTGGTTTAACTTCAGCATGAATGCGGGTGCTACATCTTTTTAAAAGTGACCGCTTGATGAGTCGCGGAAGAAATTAGCTGAGTTTATTTACTCCACTGCTTCTACAATCCCTTGTCGCAGTTTGCTCAGATTTTTGACACGTTTAAAATAAACCTTTTCTTTCGTGCAGCCCCAATAAAAGAAATTGACGGGTCTAAAATCTTTTGAACGAACTGGTCATTAAATTGAACCATGATGTCCAATCCACCTTCCAGGATATTCCATCTCCAAATACTCCGTACAGGTCATGCATAATGTGCTAGGCATATGTCTTGTTTAAAACACATGTCCTTGTAGATGCTGTGTGGCACATCTTCCAGCAGGTCTGACAAACTGTTTCGGAGGAAATTCAGGCAGCTGTGTCCATTTAATGTTTTATGTAACTCAAACGGTCCATTTATTTTTCCGTTTAATATTCCAATCCCCATGTTAACTTTAAATTGAAATTGAGACCGGTCTTCTCTCTTTAGATGCTGTTTTTCCAAGTGCCATGCATCTAAGTCATTCCTTTTATATATAAATGTAGATTCTTCAGTCCAGAATATATTGTTCAGGAATTCCATTTCTTCACTATTTCTTGCCACCACTTTTCTGCAAAACTCAAGGCTTAGGTTGTAGTCACAAAATAGTAGATTTTGTGCATATTGCACATCAAATGGATGAAATTTGTGTGTTTTAAATACACCACGAACAATTCTTTTCGGTAGTCCCGTAGTTCTTTCAATTTAACGCATTGAAATATTGGGAAAGTGTGCAACTTCATTCAGAATGATGTCATCGTCATATTTCTGAGATCTTCCACCGGACGTACGAAAACCACGCAATCGTAACAAATTTAATGTGAGGTAAACACAATTTAAGTTCCACGCTTAAGACTGTGTTTTTCAGAATGAAGTCCTTTTGTACAAAAAAAAAAAAAAAAGAGATGGCAGTGATTGTTATGGATAGAAAATTAGCAATTGTTGTTCCATTTTAGAATCGGCTCATCCTTTGAAATAGTTTGCATTTTTACAAATTGTATTTATTTATTTTTCTGATTATTTTTTCTTCACTATTCACACTGCGTCAACTTTTTTTAATATTTTATCTTGCACCAAATTCACCTTTTCTGCACTGCATGTTGCACTTTATCCAAAATTTCTACATTTCATCATGCACCTGATCCACATCTTCAACACTGCACTGCACTTAGGGCATTATTTAAATTCCAAGGAGTGAACTGATATTCCTTGTAAATAAGGCTGAATAGGCTTCAAAGAAGCTTTTATTAAAGTGACTTTCGCCCTCAACAGGGTTACGCGGATTTGACTTTTGAGCCGTAAAATGGCGATATACTCGATTATGACTTTATTAACATCACATACATATGGCTGGATGGCAGACTGAGGTTTCTAAAGAACTGGCTGATGAGGGGCATCTGACATTGTTTACAGGGCTGATGAGCAATAAAATCTGGAAGAGAACTTTATTTCCAGGGACATCGATAGCTGCTTCCACTGGGATTTTCAAACATGCGCTTCATTTGTCTTAATGTAATATCAATGTAAAAACTTGTATTAGTTTAAAATTTTTTACAATATCTTATCAAATCCTTTTACTCAAAATAAAATTTTGACTCTCACTATTTGTAATAGTCTCTTTATTTCACTGCTTTTACTTTGTCTTAAGCATTACAAGCGTTTTCTTTTAAATTTCTTTATTGAATATATTAATAACGTATTCGGCTGAATGGCATTCATATATTTTTCGAATGAACTAAGAATCATTTGTTTTGATATTTGTAGAATAATATTCAGGAATACATTAATACTTAATTATTACTTATTAATACATACATGTTACACATAGATAGCTCGTATCGGTTCGCCAAAAGCATAATTTATTTCATTGAAGTTTGTTTTGAAAAACTAATTATAAAAATAAAACTTACCATAATGATTTCTTTCATCTTTAAATTTTCATGAAGATGATATTTCTATTACATCAACTTAGCATGTTTTAAAGTGCTCTTTAATTCACTCATTTTAAAACTTATTTTAATTAGTGTTGTAAATTTAATCTATCTTTATCAATTTAATTATAAATTAATTATCGATTTATGAAAATTTGTTATGCATTTGTTCGATTTGTTATGCATGTTATCGATTTGTTATGCACAGAAAAGAACTAGCGCTGTACCCCCCATTATGGAATCTTAACTGAATGGACCAACTTTTTAGAAACTTGTCCGGGGTTGTGGGTAATAGTTTTCTTCTTATGGATAGTCAAAGTTAGGTGGCATCTTTTTCTCAAACCCCGACTCTGAAAATCACCCGAAAACTCCCACTTTCGGTTTCGGATATAAATTTCCGGTTTCGATTTGGGCTTACTACTTCAAACAAAAACAGCTGTAACGTTTTTCTAATTGACTCAGAGTTAAAAGTAAGATATTTTTGAAAACTAATTAAACAGGCTACAAAAATAGATTAAAAATAAATTTTTTTAAACGAAAATGATGGTTTTAAACCGGTTGGATACCTTAATAATAGTCAGATAGGATAATAAATACTACAACTTGTAATTGTGCTCTGGTTTGAAAAGTCGAGTTATACACCCAGTCAATAAGAGATAGGAAAGTATGAGAAGTAAGAATTAAAACACAAAAAGGAACTTTTTGAAAAGGTCTATATCAAATCAGTCATAGTGTCTCTTACCCGTAGAATAATGATTGTATATCAATATACTTCTGTTCAATGTGATTTATGTGGTTAATTTTAGTTAATATTGTATATGATATGTCACATCGTTAAAATTCTTCAACATGTTATAGTAATTGTGTAAAACTGAATGAAAATCATTCAACGATACCGGAATTTTCCTTCTTGAAAAAGGGACGTCTTGTGCAGGCAGGATTAGTTTGATTATGATTCATCTTTCAGAAAGAAATGATTGTTATGAGCGATGTCATTCAAGAGCAGTTTTAAATAAATGTAATATGTGGTAAGCCCGACTATGGGTCCCGAAGAGAGTATGACAGCCTAGAATGGTTTTGAGAATCTGACCTGGCAGACGATTGCAAGATTTGAACCCATGGCGTTAAAACCATCGTAATCCACTGACTCCTCTTCCAACTGAAAGTCTCTGACCACGTAGGTCAGAAGAACAGCAGTCTAAAGCAACGATACTCAACCTGCGGCCCACCGGGCCTTTTTAATTGTGCCGGTCATGGCCACTTAAAAACCACTTAGGCTCTGAGAAATTCATTTATTTATGCAAAAACTTACAGTTATTCGGTGGCGGAAAAAGCTAATATTTATAAAATTTTGAACTAATCTCGTTCCCCTAGACTGTCACCCTCAGTCACTGGGGTGATACTCAGTGGTAGAATCATTTGGGGATCCCGAAGAGAACATAACAACCCCCTTAAAATGGCCTTGAGAACCTGGCCTAGCAGACGATCACAAGATGTAAACACCCTGTGACGATATGGGAAAGTCGACGATTAGCATGATACTTAATAAATTAAATTATTAATTTATTGCGTCTACAGCTGTCAATTACAATATTTACATTTAGATACACGTTATTCAAACTATGGAGTATTTCAATTCTACAGAAAATGTTATTGGTGACGAAGGAGGCAAAACACATCTATTTCCAAGTGTTTCAAGAGGACTCTTCTTTCCACTCCCTTGGGGGTGAGGCGGTCCCTTCTTAGACCTCGAATTTCTCTTGAGGTTCGGCTCGCATTTGTTTTTCTCATGGCTATCGGTTGTCGGTGTGATGTCAGATAAAAGGATACTGCAATATTTTAGGGGTTCACGTGTGGATATGAACGGTATAACGTTATCTGCATAGGAAAGTTGTCGACCACTTTTCACATGGTTTATTCAAATGATATATATATAAAATATCGTTAACGCAGATCGAATGGCCATACAGCCTCCTTCAATAATTTGTTCTTACATTCTCCCGGGTAAACAATAATACACACCTTATAATTTAAATAGCGCCATCTAGTCACATACATGAACCCTAAGAAACAAAAGCTGATCTAGCAGCCTCAAGGCGGGAAAACGTTACAACCCTAAGTCGATGTGATGAGCGCTAAAATAAAATAAGATAAAACATAAATGCTTCTCTATAATTACAGTATGCTGGAAGTAACACTTTTTCTTTTTATTTCTGAGTACACTTCAAAGCATTTCATTTATTCCTTTTTTGAAAGTTAAAAAATGTAGCATACATACATCTATCATCAGTATAGTTTATTAACAATTTAAAATTTGTCATTTATAATTATAACCATGTTTCATAGAATATTCACTGATTGAATTAAAACGATAAAGGGGAAAAAGAACGCGTTTGAATAAATATATACTGACAAGACAAATAATAATAATAATGATTATTCAGATGGAATTATGTACTATTATAGTGTACAACCGAAAAACTTTTACCGAAAAAAAGTTTTGCTCCGTGGAAAGTTCTTTACAAGCTAAAAAAAGCAAAATAAATTTAGACAGAGTAATTTAACTCTGAAGAATAAAGAAACACGTTTTAAAGAATATATAACGTTTATATAAATCTTTTAATTGATTAACTCTCTATTAAATAAGTATGTTTCTCGGGAAAAAGAAGCAAACAATTTCTAAGATTAAATAGATATATACATAGATATCGTTCCAACAAACCTTTTAAATTAAACAGGATTCTATAGATAAGGGCTATACTCTTTGATAACTTTTTAGCAACATTTACATTAATTCATGATATTCTTCAAAAGTTATCAACGGCTTACCCATTCTTTATTTTTAGAACGATAACAAAACGTTTAACTTTAAAAAAAAATAACTGAATAGCAAGAGACAAGAAATAGTTTTAAACATAATTAAACGAAAACAAATACTTTTTTCTTACATCTGGCATCTTATCATAATCAACTTATCAACTGTTTTTAATCGAATGACAGTGATAATGTTGTTCCTTTTACCTTTCGAATGAAATGCAGGATATAATTTTTCAAACTTAAGAATCATCAAAAAAAAATCCCAGAAGAGTAGAAAAATTTATTTTGATCACAAGAAGTAAAAAAATAGCATAAATATGGTACACGATTCTTACTAACATACATCTGAAGTAGTTTATTTGATAAATAAGAACAAGAATACACTTGAAAATTAAATATTCTTCCTGCTGTGTGTGTGTGAGAGAGAAGTTAGCCATCACAGTTCCGTACGTATAAAAGATTATTTCCTAACTCACGTGACATTTTAGCTGACGTTGATAGTTTTTTTTTCTTTCCTGAAAAAAAAGTTAGAGGGTGAATGAAGTGCAATTGACGTAGCTGTAAAAGTTAACAGTCATTTGATAGATCGTCTGCCAGTCTAGCTGTAGAATCTGAGCCAGTGGTTTAATGTTATGACTTTTTTGTTATTCTGTATGGCAACACTGAGTTATTACGTTTTTGCAATTCTTTGAGTTTTTGTTTCGATGTATAGTTTTTTTTTGTTATATATTTTTTAAAACGTGTTATTTTTTCCTGAGTTAGTTTTGGAATATTTTTACAGTCAGTTCGAACACTAGTTCTTCATTCAACAATAAGACGAATACAGCGCATTGAAAATGATCGAAACTGTCACTTGCACGTGGATTTTTATACTAATTGTAGTCGTTTTCTTCTTCATAAAATGGTAAGTTATTATGAATGCTTTTAACTCTATTTTTGTAAAGAAATTTTCAAAACTGTTATATATTTAAATGAGAGTTTCAAATTGTCTTTTAAATTGTAATGTTTTTTTACAACTGAGAATAATTTTCAAATAATTAGTGGCATTTGTTAGATTGGATGTTACAGAATAAAACAGGATTTTTCAGGGGTTTTTTTTCAAATTTTTTTTGTGATTAGCTGCGTAAATTACAGGTTTAAAGTATGATTCCTCTTTATTTTACCTGTTTTAATGTGAATTTTGAAATAACGAGAATTTTTTTTAAAAGTAAAGTTACTTAAAGAGATATTAGTTATCTAATAGAAGTTCCAAAATGATATATAAATTGATGTTAGTTCCTGATAAATTTTTGCTTAACTATGCTACAATATGTTTATTTTTTGAAATTTTCTTAAATTATAGTTCTTTCTAAAATTATTGTATACTTATAATCTGTTAAAAAAATAATTTTAATAACACAATATTTGATATAAAATTCAGAAAATTTTAAATGTTGTAAGAAAAGCAATTTAAAAAGTTGTTTTAGCGGCAGTTCTTCTGTATCCTTTTATGTGTGAGTGATTCTTGAAATGTTTATGTTTCTACTAAACTTAAGCTAAAAACGAATTTTTTGTTTTATAATGAATATTTTTGTGCATTTTTTACCCATCACCTGTCTTAAAGAAGCAGCCTATTTCCCTGAAAGCTTCGTTTTAATACAATCTAAATCCTGTAATTATTTTATAAACGATTCATTGAAAGTTTGTCTGGCGGTGCTCTTTATTGGCATTGAAGCGAGAATAAATTTGTATCGCTTACAATGGTTTCGTAGAGTTATTAATTGATTGAGAAAGGAACTTATAATCAGGTTAAAATGTACTCGGCATTAATTTACTTTCTTTGAGCAAATCGAAACTTTTACACTGTTGCCATTCTGATAAATATGATATTTTCAATGTTTTCAGTTGGCGCGTGGCCAACCACTTGAAAAAGCAGCCGCTACAGTATAAATGGATTTTTTTTTATCACTGTGTATTATAATTTCCACTTAAGTTTTTTTTGCTCTTTACTCGTAAATTTTCTCATGGCAACATTCAAATATGTTGTTTATAAATTACTGTTATCGCCCATACCTTGGTGAAAGTTTTATTTTCAAGTCGCGCCAAAATGGCATCAAAGCACGTTTTTCAAAGTCGAGTCCAGGCAAACTGGGAAAAACATGACGTCTTGTCCGAAGGTGCAAAAATGGAAAAACATTTAGGACTTTAAGAACGAATTTATGTCAAATGTAGCTTGCAAAAATAAGAATTTCTTAAAACTTATGGAACAATTCCATGTAAAATTAAACTTTTCAAATATAGGAACGAAGAACATCTCGAAAAGAATTAATCGAAGTTCGAAAGAGAAATGGATATTTTTAAGATGTGAAAAACAAATTCATGAAAATTTCGGCTTCCTAAAATAGGAAATTAAAGACATTCTAATAAGAAAAAATGGAAATCCAAAGGAGCAAAACTGAAATTTGTAAGACTTTTTAAACAAATTCCTGTATGATTTAAACACATTCCTGGATATTAAACACATTCTAAAATTACTCAAGTGACGTACTGAACCATGTACCTTTTCTTGTATATTGCGGATTCTTTTCTCCTTTCGAATGGCATCTCCAACAGTTTCACTTTTTTTCCTGTACGCACCGTCTAATAAATACCACATTGCACCCTCCCCTCCCCCAAAAAAAATTGACCTGTAACCGCTCGTATTATTTGAACAACAGCAAAGCGTCGATAATAATATTTTTTACCGTTACCGCTAGTTAGTAGGGTTGCTGAAGCTAACGTAACTAACAGAAATTACTAATTGTAGATACCTAACGGTAACTAATGGTGGTCTCTTGTTTTAAAAAAGTAATAAAGAAGGGCAGCTAGTTTGGTGCAAAAAAATGTTCAAAAATTTAGGGGTGGGCTATAATAGGACGACCGAATGTTATACGATTTCACAGTTTGAGAATTGCGATTCTGAAGTGTGTCAAAAAGCTCAGTAGTGGAATGGTATTCATTATCCCATTCATTCTTTCTGTTTAAATAAATATTAATGTTTATATTAGTTGCAGGTCGAGTATATATTTTATGGAATATTTTAATAGTACAATAAAAAATTTTACGCGCGCGCGAGTACTTTACAGAACTAAATGAAATGTGTATCAAAATTGGGCAATAAAATTGAACGAATTGGAATTTAGAATTATATAAATTTTCGAACACAGAGTGATAAAAAAAACACAAAACAGTGACGTGAAGAATTTTGTTTTAAAATTTTTATTATCTTATTGCATTTTGTAATAATTCTTATTTTGTCCTAATTTCTTTGCAGGTATATTTCGAGAAACGATGACTATTGGAAGAAGAAAGGCGTTCCACATATTCCACGTGCCAACTATTACAGCATGTATAAAGAAATGAAAGAAAAAGTAAGAATCTCCGGAGTGAAAAATTCCAGTTGATTACTAACTCGGAGCCTTTTTACTGCATTTATAGAACAGTTACTGTCTTGAAGGAAATTTTATTCTATATTTATTAAATCACTGAAATCAAAATTCAGCAGGGCGTTATACAATTTGAAGCTAACTTTATTAGACTAAAACAACTGTCAACAAAGAAAATTAATTTAACAAATATTTATAACAGAATTCATTTTTACGTAGTTTAGGTATGAAGTTATTGATGTGGGTATGAAATATTATGAATTCTTCACGAAAGAATATAATAAGCTTTTGCTGTTTGAGATAATTACTTTTTTTGCGTACACTATACTATAGAAAATGCCACAAATTGTAGATACAATTAACAATTACGGTTCAACGTGGCTTGATTTATTTTGATTTTTTAGTAACTTGATTTTTTAAACTTGATCAAGTAACGTCTGCGATACATGAGCTAGCACCTCACTCTCTAATTTTTCACATCACGCGAAGGAAGAGCTCTGTAACACTCCACTGATATAATATACAACAAATTCGCTTCACAGCAAGTCTTTAATGCCATTAAGCAATCAAACTACCCTAAAATTGCGAATTTTGCCAAAAATTGACATTTTTTTATGATTTTATTTTATAGGTCATCTTATTAGCTTTATAAAAATACCAAGTATATTATTTTCCGTTCAGCAGAACAAAAAATACAAGTGTTTTAGTAAAAGCAGATGCCATTACTTTGAGCAAGATGTCATACTTTAAAATGTGTTTTTCTCAAAATGTGCGTGTTTCTTTTTTTTTTTTGAAAATGCTCAAACGGGGACAGCGATTGCTGAAAAAACTTTGAAAATAATTACGTGAAATTTTTTGTGTATATTCTGTATAATAGAAGCGGTTTAACCTTCAGATTTATCAATATCGTTTTATTACAAAGTTTACAGTCCCTTATGTTAGTATAATCACTGTTTTTTAAGCAATTTCATATAATAGCTAAGATAAAGTGCTCTAGTTTTTGTAAAAATTAAAATATCTCTTACCCTGAAGGTCATTTCAAAAAGCATAGCAATACATCGGAATTGAAAAATTGCAAATTTGTTGATAAACCTTTGGTACAGAATGGGTCGCGTTTATATTATATTTTGTCTATTTTTACCCCCCCCCCATTTTAGTAATAATAATTCTTTTTCTCTTCTTAATTTTAGCATATTTCTCTTAAAAAGTACTAAAAATAATCTAAAAATAACAAAAAAATCCCATATCTTCATTTAAAAAAAAGTTGTCGCAAGTAGTCGCATACCTTAAGATTCGAACCTGTGACGCCACAACGCGGCCATGGCCACTCGGCTAACTTGGTCAAAATCAAAACATAAGTGTAAGTGATATTGTGAAGAAATATTATTTTGCCAGACTGATACTTGGGAATCAATATAAAACATAATACCTTCTGGTTTAGGTTACGTCCTGAGTGAGTTGGCCGGTGCCTCATTACTCCCAGGATGATTCTAGCTCAGATTTTTCTTTTGAATTGGTGAGTTTCTAGGATCGAGGATAAAAAACAAAACTTGCTATCACCTGGAACCTCATTTTCCTGGTAAAGGTAAAGAGAGAAATAATTTGCTCAGCTTCTCAAAGAATGAAATCCAGTTTTTTCTCACGATGCCTAAGTGTTTGTGAAGTAATTTGAAGTAGAATACGATTCATCTGAACGGAATTTTTCATTGATCCATCCTAAGCATATTCAGAGCAATCTTATTGCATAATTGAAATATATTGACATCTCTTTCTCGTGTGACATTTGTCGCGAGGTGCATTGAACAAAAACTGACAGCAACCAATACGACTTCCAAGCTGATTCCATCAGAATTTTTTTAATTTCTTTCTCTTTATATTAAATTGAAGCTTATAAAGCACAATTTTTTAAAATGCTGCCATAAAGGGGAGAATGCTTCACATATCTTGAGTTCGTAGTTTACAAAACTTTCTGATTACAAGATGAAAGAGCTAATTTTTATTGTGTGGGCTCGAGATACGAAAACTTTTATCAGATTCCTTCATTTTTGTAAACAATGAAAGAAAAGGAAAAGAGGAGCACCAGACTCAAAAATGTAATGCACAAGTTTTAGGGAAATAATAAAGATCTTGATTACAAAATCCTCGTTGTTTTTTTAATCAAATCCCCTTGGAGCAGGAATGTCTACACCAAACCCATTTGATCTTTCTGCTAAAGAATGTCGCAAGCCAAATCCTGCTCACCAAACAACTGTCCCAGGGAAATGCCCCAGCCGTCCAGAAGGTGAGCAGGAGAAGCAGGGAGAGAGCTGGGACATGTATAGAAAGATTTAACCCCTAACACAAAGGTGATAATACGCAGGTGACTGCTTCTAAAGCACGTCAAGATCATCTGAAGAGCCCTAGATCTCCTGCACTGTAGAGATAGGTCAGGACTCTTCAAAATCATTGTACTAAGCATGTATAAAAGATGCAAGATGAGCTACTCTGTTTTATCTTGACTTTACTCTCATATTGACCCCACATCTCCTCGCATATTGACTATTTTCCTGAAGCTTTGGAGCCTGAAGTGAAAAACAGAATGAAAGATTTCACAAAGATGTCCGCAATATTCAAAGATGCTACCAAGAAATATCGTCAATATGCCTGATGATTTGCATGCTCAAACGAGAAACCAAAGTTGAAAGACAGCAGTTTGGTTTTAATATACATCACACTGTAAGGCAACCTGAGGGTTATTGGCAAATGACCTCGTAATTTTGAGCCACGGTGAAGTGACAAGGAAAACACCTGAGCTTACACCCCACTCTCGAAACTTTCACACCATACCAAACACAGGACTTCGAATATCAAGAGATTCAATGTGTATCAGAACTTCTATACGACGGAGGGTCTTTAATGACTATAGGTTTCGAACCCGTAACTAAACGTCGGTCACGAGCTCCTGACCATTACTACTCAGCTACCGCGGTCACTAAAGAAGGTCAGTTGGAAGAAGCATTGGAAAGAAGAAAATATGCTTCATCGGCAAGAAAAAATTGACATAAAACCGTGAATACATATTACATGCAAAAAAAAAAAAAATGTTTGATAATTTATATGAAGTAATATGCTTAGTTCGTTGTAATAAGACAGTTATTCTTTTAAGTTATTGTATGCTTTTCGTTTACAAACCCATCTTTAAAAAAAAATACTGTAAGTAATAGGAATGAAGATCTGTTTTAAATTTAGCAAACATTAAGGCATGTAATCCAGTAAAAATATCCCATCTAGAAGGATAAAATTTTTTTGCAGAGTTTGAAATTGAAGGAACACATATAAATATGGCATGCGGTATATAGGGGGTGGCTTTCATATCTAGACAATAAGCTTTACATTAACTTGTGAATTTAATTATGTATTATTATTTACATTATATTTACATAAATTCTATAAAGATAGTAATGTGTTCTATTTCATCATGCGAGCCATTATCCCCTTCTATAATCTAACAAAACAAAACACGAGGCGTTATTGTCTTCATTCTCGGCATGACGCACAGTGGTCAGTTTTCCCGATC
Organism: Trichonephila clavata; assembly: GCA_019973975.1. Classification (NCBI taxonomy): domain Eukaryota; kingdom Metazoa; phylum Arthropoda; class Arachnida; order Araneae; family Nephilidae; genus Trichonephila; species Trichonephila clavata. Next base: position 45,667 of record BMAO01012583.1, on the reverse strand, counting down.
TGGCGCACGGAAATTATTTTATAGCTTTGCAGTCTTCATAATTATATCTAATGATTAAAAACTATTGTAATTAACTCGGGAGTAGGCGCGTACTCGATACTAACGTTAATGGTCACGTGGGGTGACTGAGTCACCCCAATCCCTTTTTTATAATTATTTTTACTGTACGCAATAAAAATCGTGAATAATTTAATTAATAGAAAATATACTTACCTACTTTTATGGACTTTAAAATTTTTCTTTGGAAATTTGAGAAAAAATATCAACCAAACAGAACTAAGAAATTTCAAATGTGCGTTACTTTAATAAAGGACACAAATCACAGACACTTTTCGCTAACATTACAGGAATGTTATTGGCAGGCAAAACTGTCATATGCTGTTCAAGTTATTGTAGTTTTATTGTTCTTTGATGGTCGATAAACAGTATGTTGAACTTTTTCTGGCTTATGTCTTTTTAACAGAACGAAGAGTGTCTTGTGCTACACTTATGGCTTCATATTTTTCCTGATGTTCTTTTGGTAGAATTTGAACATTTTCCTTTCAACTCAAACGTTTCCTTTCATCGATTTTCTTATATTTACTTTTGCTATGATGATTAATATGCTTTATTTCAGCAGGCTTGCTTTTCCCTTGCTTGTTCATTTTCAACTTCCTTCAATACCATTTCTTTTTCTTTTATTTTGCTTATTTACATTTATAAACTATAATAAGTCGTACAAACAGCAATCAAAACTACTAAGTTGTTCACAGGGGGAAAATATTTAGCATGTCCATAGAAAATATCTTGGGACTAAAGTGGTCGTGTGGAGAACTCAGTCAAAACAAGTACCTTAAAACTGTACAAAAAAAAAACAAAAAAAAACGTATGTTGTTACTCCCCAAAAAGAAGGAAATATGTTACAAATACATTTTAGTTCCCAAGAAGACTGTACTATAGGAGGATACTGTTAAGTTCCATTGGCAATAAATAAAGTTTTCCCAGAATTAAAGATTTCGTGAGCCCGGGGTGACTCTGTGCCCCACGCGCTTGCTCTTGGGTTAAAGTAAATTAGACACTATTTCTATTTTCTAAAAAGAAATAAGACTCTTAGAAGCTCATTAAATTTATGTCAGAAGTAAAAGTGATCAAGAGTAAATGACCGCTAAGTGGACCTAGTTTTTGAACAAGGATCGAAGGATATTAACAGCAATAGTAATGTGACACATGTGGGAGAAAATTTACAAAAAAATAGAGTGGCAAGTTAAATATTAAATTTTAACAGATTAAACACAAATACAATCAAACAAAAGTACGCATCTACAAGCATGAAACATTATACGTATGTAATAAAGGATAATATAGGTATGATGGAGAGGGAATTAGGAAAGGAGTTAAGGGGGGCTACATATAGTGTGCGTGATTGTGTGGGTAGGGTGGGTTTGATAGTACTTGAGCAGTAGAACTTTTTATTCCATTTGCAGGGCTCGTGTTGACGCTCCCTCTTACAGAGAGAAATAAGAAGGTGAAGCAAAGCATCGCAAAAATACCAATGGCTAACTCTGAAAAAAAAAACATAATTTTGGGAGTTGCAGGAAGTAGCAGCTAAATTTGATATTAAATTAAAGGTCCATATCTACTCTATGTTACATAAGTGTTACAGTGATTAATCCGTGCCAATCCCAAAAGTTCTAGTCCATTAAACACAAAAAACCGACATGCGTTTTTGGGAATTACGTACTGTGCAAAATGTTATATTTTTACTATTTTTTATCAAATTTGAACCTAATATGAGAGTCAAATAAAGAAATTATTTATAAATAACATGTATTTTCAAAGAAAAATGCCAATAGCTACAAAATCTTGTTCAGACGAAACGATAGAACTTCCGACTAGAAAATGAAGCTCACAGGTGTTCCTCGTAGCCCCAACAAACCCGATCTAAACCGTCGACTGTTGGAGATTTCCAATCGCGTACTGAAGAAAACTGATTACAACACGGCTAGGGGTCCTATGAGGAACATAAATTGTGGGTTGTTGTTAATTTTCGCGCAATTTCATTTTTGAGATTTCTGTGCGCCAGATCGGGAAAACGGACCACTGTGTGGCTCGGCGTTCCTCCTCCAGCGTGTACATCCAGTCTAGCTCCGACAGCAAGGTGCGCGTCATCAGACATACGCGGAAACGAAAACAGAACAGGCAGATCTTGCGGCTTGACAATAGCAGCCGGCACCGCATATATTTATTCTTAAAATATCGTCACAACTGAAGCTTGCAATTTTACTACACCATTAAATAATAAACGTTAGGATACATTAACTAGAAGGAAAATAATTCATGATGAAATAGACATTTGCCTGTGTAATTGAAAGTCGCAATACTAATAAATATGTATCTTAAAGCTATCAAATGTTATTGCGTCGAACCTCTTAAGAAGTGATGCATTATTTGTAGAAAATAGCACACGATTTACGATAGGATTGTTTATTTTTGAACTTTGATGCCAAATTATGAGTACATGTAATATTTTTTCACATTTTCATAAGAAATTTTGAATTAATGATTCTTTTTCTCTTACAAGAAGATTAGAAACATTAAATTTTCCGAATAACTGAAAAATTTTCGTTATATTTTTCAGTTAATTGATTTCATTTAATTCTTTCTTTTTCCTCTAGGGTATAGCTGATATCATAAAAAATTCACTTAAGCCTTATGGACGACGAGTCGTTGGGTATGTGTATAACTAAATTATATTTAGGTATTTCTTTCAAAAAATGCTCATTTCTTTAAAAAAATTTAATTAATAATTCTAAGATAAAAGTAGCTAACACTTCCAGTCTTTTATCAATTTTTTTTTTATAAAAGACATATTTTGAAATTGAAGGAAAAGAATTAGAATATATTCCCAAAATATCAAACATAATTTTCAATTCCTGACTGAAAGTAGACAAGGGTAATCAATGGAAAAATTGGAATAATTAATGTTCTATAATAATTTTTTTACAATAGTAAATCAACAGTAGGAAGAAATTAGAAAAAAGGCAAAAGGAAAAGTCCGTTAGTTCAAAACAAAATGCTAATGTTTTCTTCCTATTGTATTTGCTGTTAGCTATCAATTATTCATACATATTTTGAGGTTACTTTTAAGAAAAATATATTCACATAATGAAATATTACATCATAAATATTGTATAATTTACATTATTAAGTATACTAGAGCTGTGATATTTAATGGTTCTGATGATGACCCGGATATAACAGCTGAGACCATAGCATGAGCTTTCTTCAAGGGCTGGATTGCTCGCTTTGAAGCATCCTCGAGAATAAAAGCCTTTCAGGGTTGCCAGTTCGAGAGTCGACTTTTCAAATCTTTAGCACATTTCCTTGGTATTAAGAGAATTTGATCCTCTCCTTACTACCCGCAGAGTAATGGGATGGTCGAAAAATGGCACCATCCCTTGAAAACTCTCTCAACGCCTGCAGCACAGAGCATTGGTGTCATGCATTTCCAGCTTACTTTTGGGCTTCCGAGTGTCTTATCAGGAAGATCTCCAGTCATCACCCGCGAAACTTGTCTTTGGGACAACAATCCATCTCTCTGGAGAATGTTTCGGTACTTACGCATTATCGCAACAATCGCCAACATTCAAGATAACTCGCCAAGAAAACTCCAATTTCGCATTGTCGTATGCGCTGAAACGGCACTCATGTGCTTCGTTTCATATAATGTAACCAATAGGTTGCGGTAATACGTAGAGTACCAATTTTTTGATTCATCGTCATTAGACTCATCCCCAAGCTTGTTGAGGATCCAAAAAGTCATTTCGACTCCATATCCAGCTTCAAGCTATTCCAAGCGGCAGTGTTTGTCCGTACAGCCTTAAAAGCTTGTAGTCACGTCTTTATTATAAATGATACCGTGGGGAAACCCTTGCAACCTCCTAACGACAGACCTTTAAAAGTCCTCCACCGAACGAAAAAACGTTTAATATTGACATTAAATGAACAGCGAAAATCAATAATTTCTACTGACCTTGTGATGTTCGCTTTCCTTAAAAGTGAACCAGTACAGCCCCCAGTGGTAACAAAGACTGTTCAAAGTGACAAGCCTTGTAATCCTGTGTCTTATACGAGTCCTGCATCACCGCAGTTCTTATATGGGCTCTAGCTCTACGCTTAGACACTGAATGATGCGTTACAAACTCAATGTCCTGTGCTATGGTTCGTGATGTGACTGAGCGATCCATCACTGCCATGCGCACAATTTGCCTGTCCTCACGTTAAGTGGTGCAGTGAGGGGGATGCGATCGACCACGTCGGTCCGTCGTACCCTCCTGCATCCAACGATCACATATCCGCATTATAGTTGTTTGGTTTCGTCCAACACGATTACCGATTTCCCTGAAAGATAATCCACAATCTCGGTAGGCCACTATCCTTCATCGGTCGAACTCGGATACTTGATCAAAAGCTGATCGCTGTTTTCTACGAGACATAACTGATTGTTTTTTGAAAAAAACCACAAGAAAAACACAATTACCGAACTTGAAATCGTCGAAATCAAGCCTTAAATAGCGCTTTGAAGTGGTGCCACAGGTGTGCGTGATGTGTGTCTGCGCTGAAATTCTAATCATTTGCATGTCTCACCTCCGCTAATGCATGTTGTAAATTTCATGTTATTTGCGTGCTTCCTTCAGGGTGTTGCATTTAAGGTCGCCAGCAGTGTATATGTTTGTGTGTGAAATAAATTATAGTTTGAAAAAAAAACTAAAAAACACGCTTTTAAACTAAATCGAACTAAAAGGTAAACAAATAATTCTTAATAAAGAATAAAATGATTAACGAGAAAATGAATGTCATTGTGATAAAAGCGTGGGGTGCTTTGTACTACATTTTGACACTAATTCAGCTTTTCGGAATAGAAGTTAGAAATTATAACAATTTATACATTTATAGAACACCCTACGCTTTTACCCCAATGACATTCATTTTCTCTTTAATCATTTTATTCTTTATTAAGAATTATTTCTTTACCTTTTAGTTCGATTCAGTTTAAAAGCGTGTTTTTTAGTTTTTTTTCAAACTGTAATTTATTTTTCATTTTTTTAGTTCGAACTACAATAAAAAAGTGTTTTTTAGTTTTTTAAACTATCACTTATTCATTGTCGAATTTATCTGTGAGTTTGATATTTGAAGCTGGAATTAGTCTTGCTCTTCAATGGATATTAATTAACGGGTCTGAAGAGTATTTATTCTCTCCGTTTACGAGGCCTCGGATGAGTCCCGTATCATTATATTAGATTCCGTCTCTTTTGAACAGGTCAAACAAATAAAAGTGTGTAAAAAAGGAAAAGTTCGAATTGAAAAAAAATTTAATGTACCATGTTTTTATACCGGACTAAAAATTATAAAATTCCTCCTGTTCGTTTTTGTTTTCTTTTTTCACATTTTCATGCATTGTCATCCACTTCTGAGCTATGGTCCAAATTTCAAGTCTCTAGCTCCTCGGAAAGTCACACAGTTTAAAATCAATTACAAAATTCAACCCGGACAGACATTAAAGAAAGCGAGTTAATAAAAACATGGTAATATGAAGTGTCAATCATTTTTCCACCTTTTAAACGTCTTCCTTTCATGTTATAATTCGTATCATCACTTCTAAACGCGTATTGCTTTATAAAAATAAAAAAAATATTTAGCAGTTAGAACGCAAATTATTTTTTTTTTCACATGCACGTGCCTTTTTTTTTTATTTTCATTTTCAGAAAAATGTTTATATTATGGTAAGAAATTGCTAACCTATTAACCGCAAGTGTATTTTAAACTTGCATACAATTAGCTTTAAATTCAAAACACTCGCTTTATGGTTACACCATATTCTTTTAGTCGCTAAATCTGAAATAAGTCGCCAAATCTGGAATTGATGTATGAAATTAGTTGCCATATCCGGAAATGGTATATGGAACAAGTCGCCAAATTTAAAAATGATATATGAAATAAGTCGCCAAATCTGGAAGTGCTGTATGGAATTGTTACCAAATATGATTATCCTTATTCCTGACGATCCTGAAAAGGACAATGGAACAAAATTATGAAATTATTGTATTGTCATCGGTCCTTGACAAGTGTGCGAAATTTCGAATAAATCCGATCTTTTTAAGTGGGTAAAAATCGAGTTCTAAGATTCCGTTACATGTAAGTGAAACTTATAAAAGCGTGTTAAAAAAATGGCAACAATTTGACAATGGAAACGGCATTTCTTATTCCTATTTTCTTTTTTCCAAACTGTTCGCATGCATTACTTTAATTCTGTGTAATTTTAATAAATAAGCTGGTTGAATACTTTTTCGATGTCATTTTGTGTAAAAATTCTGACTGTCTTTTGTAGCTCATTTGAGTGCAGTACTCCTACTATAACTGTAGCTGAACCAGATCTGCTACGTGATATTTTTGTCAAGGATTTTCACATATTCCCTTTCCGAAGAGTAAGCAAACCATATATATCTTTTTCTTTACAACTGAACTTACACTCGCAAACCACCGATAACGATGGAGATATAAGAACACATTAGATATTATTTTCAATACGTTGTTAGTAGATTGGGCATTTATTTAAAAAATGCATCTAATTCTTCGACATCGAAATTTTTTCTGAGATTTGCAGTAGCTAAAAGGAAAACTTAAACTACATAAAAAGTCGTGATACTGAGTGCTTAGATATAATTTTGAAACTTTAGGAATCTATCAAGATAAATCAAACACTCATAATGCAATACCTACTAACTAATAAATTTGTGGACTGTGGAACCTAAAAAAATATTGTATGCATGTAAATTAATTTATAGTGTAATACACGATGAGTGTGTTTCTAAATGTTACTAAATGCTTAGAAATGCAGAGAGAGAGAGAGAGAGTTATTCGTATTCATTTGTAAAGATTATTTGATTAATCATATCCTTGACATACAAAAAGAAAACAATTTACTCGAATTCCTATCTTCCTCCTTCTTTTAAAAAAGAACATAACATTTTAGCAAAATAAGAGCATTCGTGCTGTTGTATTTCTAATTTGCGATGAAAATCGTTATTAGTGTGATACGGCGTTGTTTTCACCCAAGAATAAGTAATTGATATTCCTGCAGGTTGTTAAGGCCACCTTTACCATTTATATTTTTTGTTAATTTGGCAAGTGCCAAGGCGCCCGTCATTTGGGTTGTAAGAAATAATTTGGCGTAAAACGTCAGTTGTAGTTCAGGCTGCGAGCCTAGCAGACCTTCGGTCTCAAATTATTTAAGTGTTTTAAGGAAATACAGTCCAGCTGTGTTTATATAGTTAAATTTATCCGTGCCTCTGCGCTGGTCACGTTTGGTCTCGAGGGCATTTGTCAGATTACCCGCTCTTCCACTTTGAAATTTTTGAGTAAAATGAATTTTTATATATATATATATATATATATATATATATATAACGACGCCTGTTCCAAATCGTGACAAAATATTTGGTTTTAATTTACTAGAACTGAAATAATGATATCAGCTATTAGTTCAAATGCATTAGAGACAACACACAAAACACTGATATTATCTGTCTTGCTTTATGCAAGTGAAACATGGACCTTAAACAAAAAATATAACGTGCTCACTGGACATATCTGAGAGAAAAATTCTGTGAGCTGTTTTTTGAAAAGAGTAGGAAGAAGGACGATGGAGATCTAGATGTAACTTTGAAGTGTGTACAGGCTTTATTGGAAACCACAAATAACACAAGTCATCCGTAGTAATAGATTTGACTGGCTTAACCATTTTTGGAGTAGCCAAAGATAATGCCATTTATATCTGGACATTTAAAAAACCAGAAGGAACCTAAGTCAAAGGAAGACCACCTAATAGATGGTTGGATGACATTGAGAAAAACCTAAATACTTTGAAAATTAAAAATTGTAGAGTAGTCGTTACAAATAGAGGGCGCTGAAAGGAACACGTGGTTGAGGCAGCCAAGACCTGTAAAGGGCTGTTATGCTTTTGAAGAAGAATCCATTAGACTCCCCAATTAGAACCGTAACAACACCTGCAATGATGATATATTTGGTGCAAGGGACATTTAGAGTTTCTCCTAGCTGTTTTTTAACTGAAATCTTTATCTGAATATGAGGAGCACCTTATTCGATATTGTTTAATGAGCTATTGTCCACGCAATTTTACTTAATCTGAATTGGTTATTACTGACATGTAGCATAGAGTTTAGAGAGTTCCTGATTCCTCATGAATAAGTCATTCTCATTAATAAATATATTATTTCCATATTCTACGATTAATTAATATGACCATATAACAAAATAATGGGTACATACAAGTTACATACACCAACAATTGCTCCTTAAATGATAATATGAAATATATAACCCTGACCATCACCAAACCTTCAATGCATTTAATGGTTCTCTTATTTTTCAAGAAATTTATTTATTATTTTGACGGGTTATTGTGCAGTCATGAACGCAAGAAGGAAGTTATAATTTGTGAGAAACCTACTTGAGTTACCCAATAAAAGGTGAAAATTGAAAATAATTTTCTTTTTCCAGGACGTAGTAACAGGAGATCCTTTGGGCGATAAAATGCTTCCACACGTGTCGGGAGAAGACTGGAAAAGAATTCGGACCATCATCACACCTGCTTTTACTTCCAGAAGAATGAGACAAGTAAAATCCTTCAGAGGATGAAAGCCTCCTTTAATATGTGTATATTTGTGCTGCTTTTATTTTAGAGCAATATGTTTCATTAATTGTTTTAGGATAAAATCGTCAGAAAGGTGTATATTTTGCATTGCTGTATGCAGCTGGATACATTTTATATTCATATTTATTTACTTAAGACTTTTTTGTTTGTGCTTTAAATATAATAAGAAGTATGAATTATTTACATATGATGAAAAATAAGTGAAAATATTTTTAGTGAAAATTCTGTTTGTGCTAAAAGTATTTCTAATTGGAAAAAGTGCTCCATTAATATTGTTGGAAGAAATGACCCCCCCTCCCCCTTTTTTTTTGTAAATGTTTGCTCGTATTAAAAGGTTCTAACGAGGCATCCTTAAGAAAACAAAGAAATAATTGCAGAAATCGAAAATATACAGGCAGAAAGTACCTTATAGAGAGAGGTTATCAAATAACAAAACAAAATAAATAAATCATTGAAAATAGGTTAAATTGATGCTGGAAGAATAATTTGATTTTGACTCACCCGAGCCAAAACGGCCTCCCATCCACATGTCTGATTGTTTGGGAGATTCATTTAAAAGAAAGAATTTATTATATTATAGATCGTGAAAAATTAAATTGAAATAACACAAACAAAAAAGTCGCGAAATCATGGCTAATTCCAGGCAGGTATCACACGTATACCTATTTTAAGCAATTTTTCTTTCACGCCACTCTTTGGAGCTATTTTTGCCTAGATGCTAAAGCAACGGCTTAGATAAACTTTTTCCCAGTGAGCTGAAAGAATTGTTCGAAATTCTAACCAATGGGTTCTTCGGCTCCCTACGTAATAAACAAGATGACAGCCTCGGCTTCGTCAAACAAATGAGAAATGGTGTGTAATGTTGTAATGGAGTATAATCCTTAAAGCAGAATGGCGTTGCATTTCTGTTTACTACCGTCAACAAAAGTGCAAGTGGAATAAAATAAATAATATTGGATGTTCGTTTTCCGAAGCAGAAAAGTCGATGAGTAAATTTTCGATGTAAAGATAGGGTACGTCTGACGTCAGATTGTATCGTTTTGTTTACGGCAACCCTTCACTCCCCCAGCTGCTTGAAACAGTTGTTCTAAAGAGACGTGAGTTGTTCCGAGACATGCGTGTGTGATAAGGCCTAAAAATGAAGAATAATAGGATCAATTCATATGCGTCATAGTCACATGATCAATGCAATCATGTATTTCCAGCCAATCAGTTGTATCGTCTCACCGTTGCCAAGTTTTGACTTTTACCCAAACTCTCTTTTAAAAACTACTTATAAGTTTAAAAACTACATGCCAAATATTTGCTGAGAAATATTTTTGCTGGTCTTTTAAACTTATTTGTGTTTCTTATTTTCTTTTACAGATGGGCTCTATCATAAACGAATGCTCCGAAACAGTTATTGAAGTATGTGAAAAACATTGTGAAAGAGACGAACCCGTCGATTGCAAACGGTACTGAAAGTTCTTTTCTAATTATAAATATTAGTTTTTTAATCACATAAGAGATGAGTAAATGTATAAAAAGCTTTCAGCCATTTCAAATATTCCCTTTGTGTGTTTTTAAGAGTTTCTATTTTCAAAAATTGATACATTAAGAAACACATTTTTATCAATTTTATCTTATTTTATTAAATTAAATAATAAACGACTGGGTGGGGTAGTTGGTTTGTCGCTGTCCTAATGTAGCGGGTTCGACCCCGGCCCAAGTCAATGGACTTTTATGATGCAGAAAATTGACAGCGTCCATGTCGTATGATTATGTGACATGTAAAAGATCCTTCGATTGCCTGTTTTGCTTGGATGCTCTTGGCAAAATTAAATTCCAAGAACAAGTTAACACCGTCAGAGCTTAGGTGCCACTCTCTGGGGTGAAACGTGGGCGTCAAAATTATTTGCAGCAATTGGTATCTCCTATATGGTGTCGCACTGAAAGATGATACCAGCTCCCAGGAAATATACTAGATCTAAAATGGTAAAAATATACGAATCCCCAGAACCATTGGAAAAAATTGAGTTAAATAACATTGTGTAAAAAAGAATAAGTAAACTAAAAAAATAATAATAATGAATTGAGAGAGTATTTTTTATATTAACATCGCACTATTAAGTAACACGAGAGCTATTGTCGACGGACCTCCTCATATTAAACCTCGATAAAGTGTTGTGGACGACATCTGAGCTGGTACCCACTCTCCGGATTTCCACATCAATCCAACGTGTAGGCTTTGATCTACGAAATATTTTACGTGCATCAGCCCCTCTACATGGCGGACCTTTGAGACACGAAGAATCGAACTCATGACGTGCCAGTCCGGAGTCTGTGGCCGTAATTCGTAGACTACCGTGGTTAAGAAAAAAGGAATTGACGAATATAAACAACAATTCAGTATTTGAGAATGATTTGAACTTTATCCTTCAGAAATTTAGAGTAAGAAAAAACGAAGTAATTAAAGATTGGTTAATTAGCATTTCCACTGCTATGTTCTGGTCGTGATTCAGGAATGAGTTCTTTAAAAAAATATCACAAAATTATAAAATAAACTTCGATGAGTAAATACACAAAATACAAAAACTTCGCAAGTAAATTTTTGCACTGTCTTTTTCCTAAACACTGTTAATTAACTATCTTTTAAAGAGCTTCTCTTTTATTAATAAAAAATTTAACTATTGACAACTTTTTTCATTTGAAATCTTATTATATTATTGAAAGTTATTGAGAATGGATTTGATGATGAATGTCTCAATCTGATCAAAGCGAAAGGCATCAGGCTGTGAAGAAACAAGGGAAAATTCCGCTTATTTTCGGAAATTTTCACTCTATTTCCATTCAAGATGCAACAGCCTTTTCATGATGCTCGTTGAAATGGATTAGTTATAGATTATTTACACATCGCGTGATGGATTCCGCAAGCGGTACAGAAATTTAAAACGCATTTTAGAGTAGTAAATCGTAATTTTCGCATCTAGATTGATTCTGAGAAAGAATATAGACTGGAACGGGGGTCATCAACCTATGACATGCTTGCCACATGTAGCACGAGGTACGATTATGAATGGCACTTTGCACTACTCTACAAATTTGTCAGTTTTCGAGTGGTTGGAAGTTGATAGATTTGAAATGGATCTTCTCGACAAACATCTTCAGAGTTATGGACATTTAAAGAATTACGAAAAAATGTGAAAAATTACGCTAAAGATCAATTTACAGCTATTTTGTAAATTATTGAATATCGTTGCTGGAGAGATTTAAATGTTTAAAGAGAAAAAATTGTATGCACTTTGCTTTCCGCTTTCGGTTTTACGTATCAAAATTAAAATCTTTCTTCATATGGAAAAATATTTTGAATCCGCAAAGAAAATGTACAACAACGGAAAGCTCAGAATCGTGTCTTATTGAAAATCACAAATTATACCCCTGATTTTGCGATATGAAAGAAGAGCGGTGCAAGCCCAAGGTTCGCATTAAAGTTTCTATTAATCTTTTTATTAACTAAAATGAAGGGAAATATATATTTATATTTTATGTTGACTATTTCTTATTTTAATAAATGTTTAAAAATACATAATATATGCACAACTTTTATAATTTTTTTTATTTTCGTTGAAGAAAGAGAAAAATTTTATGGTTTTTATTTTTATGTTAGGAAATATCTTTAAATGATGCAAAATTAACATATAATAAAACTGTATATATCTATATATTATTGATATCTATTCTCTAACTGTGCATGCATTCTCGCGGGAATCGAATTATTTCAAAAATGTTTTACTGTGTGGCACTTGGAATCCTATTGGTAGATTGGTTTGGCACGCCACAGCTCTAAAAGTTTGTCGACCCCTGGACTAGAATACATAAAATATGGACGAAAATAACTAATTAATCATCTTTATTTGTATATCTTTATAGAGTATTTGGTGCCTTCACGATGGACGTGATCGCCAGAGCAGCATTCGGGACCAAGATCGATTCTCACAACAATCCCGACAATGAATTCGTCAGTAGAGTGAGGAAGATTTTCTTGGATATTACTATTGGGCGTATATTGATGGCTTGTAAGTAAACACATGATGTACTCTACTGTCATATATGTGCTATTCGTCTCCCTTCTCGAAACTTACACACCACACCAAAGGGAGAACTTTGAGCTACGATTTAACATGCACGTCCCTCTACACCAGTGATACTCAACCTGCAGCCTGCGAATCGCATGTTGCCCGGTGACCTTTTCTGAGTTGCTTAGTCATGGTTCAGTGCACTAAGAAATACAATTATTTATGAACAATTTTCTAAATATTAAACACGAAATTCTACAAAGGTTGATCAGAAAAAAAGGTTACAAGTCGAATAAAGAAATATTTATTAACAATAGACAGAAAATACAAAAAGGAATTAAGATGCATGCGTGCCTATCACGTTTCGACATAATCAACAAGTCTGTTTAGGCATTTATCAGAACGCAGAACTAACTTGTTTATACCGTCTTGGTAGAAATCAGGTCCTTGTTCATTGAGCCATGTCTCGGCGGATGCTTTCATAGCACTGTCATAGAATATCGCAGCACATATTATGCTGCACGCTACCATAGCTCAGTTCCAGCTCTGAAGAGATTTCACTCAGACCCATCGATCATTTTGAATCATTTCTTCAATTCATGCCGTGTTGATTTCTGTCGTTAAAGAACTTGGCCGGCCGCTCTCTGCCATATTGCAGTTTCCGACATCCTGCCTGCCTGATTGAAAAGAGAGACACAATTTCGTTACATGTTGTCTGCTTATTGCTTATTCACCGTAAACTTCCAAGATTTGACTGTGAATGTCAGATGCGACCCATAAAAATCGAATCACGTCTCGCATTTCCAAACGAGACCAATTTTCTAAGGTCTTGCCATTTTAATCGCCCTGAACCGCCTGGGAACTTTCACTACCCACCCGCAAACCAGCTGTACGATAAGTAGTTCCATTTGTCTCCACTCTGGGGAAATAAAATTTCTCCACAGTATGTAGTTTTCAAATGCGACTTGTAACCTGTTTTTCTAATCATCTCGTATCAATGAAGCAACCAAATCTATCAATTTTGCTATCTATTTGTTTCGAAAGTTAACAAGAGGCTTGGTCAGAGATGAAAGGAAATCGAAACTACCCCATAACTTGTAAGGACTGAGATGTTCTCTCAGTCCCGCCTAGAGCAGTGGGAGGAAGGGAAGGATGACTAGCCATATCAATATTCAAACTATTTACTGAACACACAATTTATCAACGCATTTCAAATAATTTACGAGAAGAGGTGTTCTCAATCTAAGCAATATGTGGATTAATAACGAGATGCGCGAATTATGAGAAGATTTTAAAGGTTGACACTATTATATTTCAGGATCAAATCGACTGTCCCAATTATCTGAGCAATAATTTAACTTTAGTGACCAATCGTCACTTTAATTCTTTCAACTATCCAATCTCTGAAATAATCAATAAAATGGTATAATATCTGATCAGTAACAATCTATCATATCTCCTCACCTTCTCTCTCACTAGTTTGGAAACCTAGACTATATATAGCCAACCTAATCTGAATAATCAAGTTTTCTTCCTCAGAGGGTTGGCTGTGAATAAACTCGAATTAATAGACCAATTAATAATTTTTTTAAGTCTAAGCATATACCAAAGATAAACGGATTTATGGAAAACATTTCCAGTGGTAATTTTATTGATCGGTTAGTTTTTATTCATGCTCTTAATCATGTTTAAGAGAAATGAATTTTCTGTTTGCAGCTTTGGTTCCCTGGTGGGTGTTTAAACTGATTCCCTTCATCGAAAAACCAATGAAAATGGACAGAGATGATTTCTTCAGAGATGTCGCACTTAGTGTTATTAAACAGAGAAAGGAGGCTGGAAGAGTAAGTGAAATTATATAATATATATATATATATATATATATATATATATATATATATATATATATATATATATATATATATATTAGAGTTGTGCCCAAATGAAAAGTGGACAAGTTGAACAAAAAGAATACCTTTATTAGAATTTGAAAAAATTACTTTGGGCGTTCTAACACAGGTTCCATTGTTTGAACAGTAGGTCTATGTCTTTGCTGTAGAAAGATTGCGGTTCATTCTCAAGGAAGTCCTGCACAGCTTCCTTCACCTCATCGTCCGAATGGAAAGGTAATGCTTTCTTAAGTGGACAAAAGTATGGAAGATTTCAAGGACACAAATCTGGACTTTACGGTGAGTGTTCCAACACTTCTCAACAAATTTTTTAAGGTGGTTTGGGCTTCACGAAAGACGTTTGGGCCGGCATTGTCATGAAGTCTGGTGACGTTTGCCACTCATCACGAAAATCTTTACACCAGTTGTTCAAACTAAGCAGTGCTCACCGTAGAGTGACCCCTCTTGCTGATAATTGCACGCATTCAGTTCACATTCCGCAATCCGTTCATACTACCGCGCATTGCTCCGATATGGATGCATCTATGAATAGCGCGACTTTACTTTTGAACTTTTTCCTTTACAAAGATCAGAGCTCAGCATTGTACGTCATATTCGATGTACACCTCTTTTATATTCATGCTCGGTAGCACTTCTATAGCTGTAATCATTTTGAAACAATTTCACGTGTGTCCACTTTTCATTTGAGCAACTCTTATATATATACACTCTTTTGCAAAAAAAAAAAAATCGAAGTAGCATGAAAGAAGTAGTCGTTTTTAATGAAATTCAATTTTTGTTCAGCACATACATGGATAATAAAATGATAAAAAAAAATCAAGACTGTAGGGCCCATCCATGGCTCACGACTACAACTTGAATGTTCAAATCAGTGGTTGGTGGAGCTGCCCCTGGTGGTGATACATTCTTCTATATGCCTTGGTAAATGGTGAAAGAGGTTCCTAATGGTATCCTCGAATACATTCTACCAGGCATTCGCTAATTATTGCTTCATGTCTATGACATTTTAAGGTGCCTGAATTGTGCACACTACCATGTCCCAGAAATGTTCGATTGGTGAAAGGTCTGGTAACCTTGCTGGCCAAGAAAGAGAATTAACGGCAGGAAGGCAGTCTAGAGATATACGAGTGGTATGGGGTCTGGCATTATCTTGTTGGAAATTGGTCCCCGGATGGCGTGCCATTGAGGGTTATACAACCGGCGGCAGGATGGTATCAACATGTCGTTGAGTTGTTAAAGATATATGGAAGATGACTAGAAATGACCTAATGTCTATGAGATAGAACCCCGCGCAATCACGCCAGGGGTTATGGCTGCATGCCTTTGTAATACCAATGCTGATTCAGACGACTAACCCCGGCCGTCCCGACTCGGTCATCTGCTTCAAAAGTAAAGAGGGATTCATCGCTTAACACTATGTGATGCCAGTCTGATGGCATCCATGATGATCAGCTGCGGCACCACTGCAGACTATTTCACTGATGTTTTGTTGTCAAAGGCAGACGTCTTAAAGATCACTGTGAGCGTAACACCACCTCAGCCAAATACCATGAAATGGTGGGAGGGAGGAGGGGGGGGGGAGTTAGTGAAGATTCTGTTGTATGATGAATAGTAGACCAGTGGCGTAACGGAAAATAATTGGGCCCCCCCCCGCAAGGTCAGGTCTTGGGCCCCAAGCCGGATCTTTTTCATATATATATTTCTAAAACTTGCTAGAAAAAGTGTCTGCGTTCACCTACTACTGCTTACATAAACAACGAAAAAAAAAAATTTTAAATCGAAATTTGAATTTTTTTTAAAAATTATATTTTATTTAGTTAATTCCAAGTATTGAAAACAACAAAAGTAAACTCGGTTTGCTTTCATAGCTTTTAAAATAAGGACAGGTTTGTAGCGATACCAACAAAAATCAAGTCGAAAAGGTTTGCGTTTATTGTTTTAGTAGTAACTATAAAAATTATTTAAAAAGGATAATGATCTATCTATTTAATACTTGGTTGGATAACCCCGAGTTTTGAAAACCTCCTGAAGTCGCTTCAGCATTGAATTATCAAATCTAGTGGTTTCTTCAGGGCTTATCTTCTCTCATTCGTCCATAAGAACATTCTTTTCTGTCAAGTGTGAGTGTATATATATGTATATACAAGGACTGCCAAACCATAACATAATGTACCTTTATGCATCACGTAAAAATATTTAATATTAAACTTATAACTAAATACAAAATCAACAGGAGTCTGAGTAAATGAAGTAAATAATGTATAACATTAGAGAGTATTTATAATATTTATTCAAACGGGAAATCTAACGATAGATGACCTGGTAACTAAAAAAAACCGAACATTTAGAAAGACACGAACACTGCAAAATAATTTTCAATTTAAAATTCTTATGAAAGAAAAAAGCCATCACTTACCTTATTTTTCATTTCTGAATTCCGGAATGAACTTGACCTAAAGTTCGATTTTTTCCTAGCCTATAAATACTGCAACTTTTAATAAGGAGAGTTCTTTGTATGAAGCAAAAATGATCTCATGAAAAAAGAAATAAAAAACTGATACAATTCCATTATGCTTTCTTCTCATTATGCTCCATTTGATTGAATACTCATAAATCTATCATCAAATAAGCATTTAAAATTTTCGATATGCTTTTCCAAGTATCGTAATGCTATTTTACTTGATAAAAGCATTACAGATGTACGTTATGTACGACTTCGAAACACGGGGGGGGGGGGGCTAAAGACGCCAGTAATTTACTCTGCTGCTTCTTAAAAAGTAAATTATGTCTTTTTTTTCCCTTCTGCCTACAGCTAATGTAATGTATACCGCAATAATAACAAGTGATGAATTTTATATCTTCCTAGCATTTTATCCGATTCTCCGTCTGATTTTTGTTTTATTTGTTAGTAATTTAGGTTTAAAAAGAAAACCCCCACTAAATAAAGGTATCTCTCGTCGCCTAGATTGCAGCAAATAAAAAAAAATTATTTTTTGATTTAGCTGTAGGATTAAAGATATCTAATGAGAATATTAAGTTTTGATAAAAATGACGTTAGATCGCCAATTGGAAAATCACTTAAAAAATTCGATTTTAAAAAATGTAAAGCAACTTTGGGCAAACCTACGTTTATGGTGTAAATCAGGCTTTGGTCCCCCCGCAGTGCGGGGGTGTACGTTACGCCACTGTAGTAGACACTGATAGCGTTGGAGTAGTTCGGACCTATGAAACAATCGTCCGATCTTGCCTCGCATTTGTGCATCTTGGCCTTCCAGAGCCTTCATTTCGCCTATAAGTTCCTCCCAGCGCCTTTGCATAGCTGTGTCTGTACGTTGCAAGTGACGACCGATTGCTCGGTATGACCATCCAGCTTCCCGCATTTGGACAATGCGACCACATTTGAAGGCATTCGGTTGTCTATAAGGTCTTTGAAAACATTGTAATGGCATTCGTTTTTTCTCTTGGGAATCACAACGTTTAAAATGAAAAAAGATAAATTTTCCGCCTTTATTTCTGGTTTTAATACTTTGTTCTTCAGCAGAAATGCGCTCTACAACCGTAATTCATCTTCATTGGCCTTGAAAATTTGATCATTTGCATGTTCAACCTAGATGTCTTTTACCACGAAATTTCGTAACAATAGAACAACTCCTTGTTGCTTAAATTATTTTGCAAAGGAGTCCATAAAAAAACAATCGGATTCCGATTAAACGAACTCATTGTAACCGAACAGTTTGTTCGTTAGTTTGTGATTATTCGTTTTATCGGGGTTCAAACAAAACATAAATTTTTTGCACTTCCTTTTTAGAAATTTTATAATAAGCAACGGGACAAAAAATATCTGTAGAAGAGTTATACACTTTTCATGCATCAGCTAAAAATACTATTCGTGAATTATTACGTACCAGTTAACTGGAAATTTTAAATTACTGATTAATAGATGTTTGTAAATTTTTTGATTCTTGACTTTCGAAAAAGTTCTTTTTTCGACTTTATGCAGAGAAGAAAATACTGCAACATTTACACTCTGTTACATATATTATTTTTTCACAGTTTCCGAACAATGTAAAGCATCAAAAAATATAAAACTTTTCATGATAGTTTTGTTATCAATTTCTGCATCAGAATCGCTATTCATTGGCTCTGACAAATCAACAATTTCCTGAATCTCTGTTGCAAAGTTAGGCAGTTAATCAACAAATGTAACATAATAGTTAAATTCATAAAATATCCCTTGATTTGTGGACTGGGATGAGATTAGAAAGGAGTTTCCTGTCCTATTCAAAACTCACACGATAGGTTGCACTCATGACTCATCTGCACCTGTAGAATCTAATAATGTTTTACACCCTTTATCGTCAAAATTTGCTGCTCACAAGGAAAATCATCTTTCTGTTCCGGACAAAAAGAAAAAAATATAATCATTTGGGGAAAAAAATCCAATTTTTTCTAAAAGAAATTAATAAAAAAATTAATGCAAGCTAATTCATTAAATCAGGGTTTACTATTCGTTAAATAGGGGGTTTGCCTTCTTTTTAATCGGGGAAAGAGAAGAGTTCGTTAAATCACGAAATTCGTTAAATAGGGGTTTGACTGTGTACATATATATAATAGTAAAAATACATATATATACAGAGATTTCCTTTATATACTCCTTACAATTGTTAAAAGAGTGTTATAGAATTCGAATAAATCTTTAAATGATGCACACATTTGATAAATGAGAAGTTTAAATAAGGAATGGAAATGTTGTTAATGAAGGCATGATTTCTCATTTCAGAGATACAATGACTTCTTGCAAATTCTCATGGACTGCGCCAATGAAAACGTTCAATCTGTGAGTCAGGAGGCATTTGAAGACGAGACTGACCGTTTTGGAAGCATCATGAACAGCGCATTATCACCAACAGCGAAGTTCAAAAGTAAGCAAAATTCTAAATTGTGATTGTTTCAACTTATCAAATTCTTAGAATCGGTGCTTATACCAATCTTTTTATTGCCGCGAACCTGTAAACGTTTGATAATTTTATCACGGCCCGCTGATGGGGGAGGGAGACGTTGATTGCTTGTATTTTAGATTGTTTTGATTTAATAATTTTATATAATTGTATTTAAGTATACCTTCAGAATAAAATACAGTTACAACAAAAATGAATATAAAGTAATTGGACTGTAGGCCTATTTTTTTTAATATAAATGACTCGTATTCGGTTCGTAGTGAGTTGATTCTTGTGTGTGTGTATTTCCTTATACCTTCATTTATAGCGTTGACATTCATTAAATATATTATGACCCACGTTTTGATGATGATGTGGATGTGAGTGAGAGCTAAGGTATGGATCTCATCAACTGCCTTTGATGAGAAATCAAGAGATTTCGAGTTACCAAACGAATATATGTACTCGAATTGGAGATTTATTGCATTAAATTTTCGAATTTTAGTGCTGAACAACTAAGCAAACGATAAGCAAACGCTCTTACGCTGGCACTCAGTGGATGTGAAGAATGGTGTGCAAAAGAATGGGGTGCGTCTTCGCCATCCAACTATAATTAAAAATTATAGTTAGATTATTGGTGAAAGGTCTCAAAATGTCAATATAAGAAATTATTCCTTAAAAATTGCATAAACCTAGGTAAATATTATTGTTTTGTATAATGCAGGACAAAGGAAAATAATTTTTTTTATTGAGGACCATTATGAACAGTAAAGTTATTTGATTTGAAAATGTTAACTGATATTCCTGCTAGGATGTTTTCTTCTTTCTTTAATTTAATGTGCTTATAACAATACGATATGAGAAGTGAAACTGTTTTCTGTATAACCTTTTTATTCCTAATTGTTTTTCCTTTTTCATTGCCGTTGCATTAACTAGCTAACATTTCCCTCACTGTTGGAAGTTGTAATACATGTTTATTATTGTGAATCAGGAAATTAAAATTACATAATTACATGTACACTAAAATGTAATACATTTAAAAGATTACAGCTTTCCGAAATTTACCTGTAATAAAACAATTTCTAAGACACATGTTTGAACCAAATGCCATTGCGTAACATTTTATCTCCTTAACTTTATTTTTGGACCATTTCAATTAATAAATTAATTTTTTTAATTAATAAATTCCGACATTTCTTGATTGATAATACTTCGTGTGAACTTGATATAAATTTTAGACAACAATTTTTTATTTCATGTATATATATAATTACGACTTTAATTTCTACCCAAACATTACGTATTGTCCTGAAATCGAAAGAACAAAGGACAAAACTCCCTTAAAAGAGACTAAATGAATTTTAAACACGGAAACTTTTATTTTCTGTTCAATAGAAGATCAAGGGCATTTTTACACAACAGAATAGAATTACATCTAAAACTGCTATTCCAGCAAGCATTGCGCAGCTGGATAACTAACATTCTGGCAGCCATAACTGTCAGAGAAAGAGGAAAAATATATTCGCTCTATAACAGAATTTATCTTTGATACATTTGTTTTAATTAAGACTCTATTCCATTTTTATTGTGTCATTACGTTCACAATGTACATTTTTCATGCTTCTCATTATCTTATATATTTATTGACTTATTAAAATCCTTTTCCGAGCTTATTTTATTGTTCAACAAACCTCAGTATAAAGATTATTTTTCTCTCTTAATAAGCTCCAGTTTTTCAGAGATGGTGAATTTACTTAAATCACAGCAACTTAAGATGATATTTTCTTTTTTTCAGGAAAATAGAGAATTATTTAAAATAGAAAAAAAAAATTTATTTTGGTTTGAATGAACCCTTGTAGCATACTTTTATCTATTTTATTACCATTTGAGTCTTGTGATACAAAGTATGCATTGCTTAATTTTTTTAAAAAAAATATCATTTTTAAATATTTAGAGAAATAATACTTTAAAAAAAATATTTAAATTCACTGTAAAAGATAAAGCAGTGTATTATGACACATTCGTTATGTTTTTGATGCCAATTTGAGCTTCCCTTCATATTCCCGGTGCTAAGATCGTAGTCAACTTTTTCAACTTATTTTATACAACAATCTTCCTTCGTGGAGAGATAACCTGAAAATAACAGGCAAAATGCGGCTGGGGATAAAAACCTACTCTTTGCCGGTATTTTTTTTTTCTGTCCGTTTACATGAGAATCTGATGATTGTTAGATAGATTCACGTGACTATACAGTGTAACCATGGAAACACCCAAATTGTTAATAGCGATTATCTATCGTCCAGAATCTTCGCTATTTCCCTATTTAGAAGCCACGTTGTTTCACACATTTTTATTTGTTTTGTTTGATATTTTCTTTGATGTGCAATATTTTAATGAGAACTTTTTCATTGTCTGTTTCATAATTGCGGGATTACTTAACCCTTAAAAGGGAAATAAGTAATATTTAACTTACTTCTCTAAAATAATTTTGTACCTGCCCATTCAGTAGATATGCGTGTATAAAGGAATGTCTTTTGGTAAAGTAGCTATAGAGTAATAATGGGCTGATTTAATAAAAAGTAATAATTAAATAGTTAAGTAAATAAAAGAAGAACAATATTGAAGATTTTAGAAAATTTTTTGAAGCTCTTTTTTGTATCAGTTTATAGGAATGTTAATGTAAAACAATTCATTCCATTAGTTATATCCAAATTTAATCAATTTTCAAGACAAAAAAAAATAATAATATTGCATAACACCTTTATATAACCTTATTTAATTATAAGACAGCATTAATTCTACTTTTTATAGTGAAACATTCAATAAAATAAATTGGAAAGTATAGTAAAAAAATGAAAAACGCAACTTGATTGTGTATATTCATAAAATTTATCTTATAATAATTTCATAACAATCTTAAAAACTAATGTCTTAGAATAAAATATATGTATCAATCTATTAAAATATTGGAAACAGACATGCAAACACATACTAAACATAAATTTCTTTATAACTTTTACTATATCAGAATCAAATAATATTTTTATTGGTAATGTGAATTTAGTCAATTTGATTTTGCTTGAAGATTTATAGTTGGTAGGGTGTCACATGATTTTTTTTAAAACAATTATAATGAGCAATACAACTAAAAAAAAAATCTTTTTCTAAAATATTAATTAAATCTAACTTCCAAATTTCTATGTTGTCTGGGTTCATTTCATTTAACTCATTGGTTCTCAACGTGGGTGATAACGATTGCAGGGTAATAAGCAGCACGTTTCCCACCTATGCGCTTCACCATCCATACACACACAAGTTTTTATTTCCATTAATATAAATAGAATTTTTTTTCTAATCAAATGTTTGATAATTTATTGATTTATTTCTTAGTTCTTCCTATTTGATACGTAAAAAGATTAGCTTTAAACTTCAAAACTTCTGTTAAAATTCCTAATTTCAGCGTATGTGGATATGAACTTTCTTATACAATAACTTTGCGTATACATGAAAAGAAGCCTCATATCAATTATTGGTTTCTAACTAAGTCCAATAACTGTTCTGTTTTTGAAAGAGGAAGCTTATGTTTAAGCATTTTTTTGGTTTCACAACGTAAAAAAGAAGGGAGGGGTGTATGGATATTTATTAGTATATTGCCCAAGCTCTTTAATAATATTCTTTGCTTTAAATTACAATGTTACTTGTTTAACTGGTTTTTTTAATTTCTAATGGGCTGCGGATTGGTGTTTTACTATTGCAGACCTAGTGCATTCTCCGGGAGCTGGTATCTCTTTTTAGTGCGGCATCATGTACGCCAGCGATATTCAACCTGCGGACCACATGTGGCCCGCCGGGTTTTTCTGAATAGCCCGCTCATGGCCCATTGCCCTAAAAAAATTCAATTATTTAAGAACAATGTATTAAAAATTTAGCGGGACATCCTCTCATTCAAGCAATCAAATCGTCCAATTTCGCTGTCAATTTCGTACGGGTGCGAATTGCAAGGTTTTTTGTTTTAAATTTGAAACTGTAACGGTTAGTAATAACAAATAACAGTGAAATAGGAAGTGAAATGGAGTAGTGACCACAACCTTTGTGGGAGTGAAACTGATTTTTTTAATTATAAATAAATAATACTGGTTTCAGTCTGGAATTCAGTAAAAACTGCTCTTTGCTTCCATTCTGCCTTTGATAAATTAATGTTTGAAATAAAAATAAGGGAAACTTTGTCAAGGGGAAAAAATCAAATTATCAAACGGCTTGGTAGTTTTGTTTATATGTTTTGTTTGTATGGTCATGAATGAAAGGGAACCGAGAAACTCCCCATAACTCAGTAAAAACTGCATTAAAACGAAGATAATTTTTTATGTGTGTTTGATAGAGATTAATATAATATTAAAAGCCAAAAATGAGCATTAATATTTTGATCAAATTTCCATATTTTAAATGGCCAATATTGTCTTGATATTATGCTGTTTTTTCAATTAATCCTCATGTTGCGACCCGCATGAAATATTTGCCATATATAGACGGCCCGGCGGGAAAAAAGTTTGAGTTCCCCTGATGTATGCGGCAATTACTGCCGGTAATTTTGACGCCCAGTTTCCTCCCCAGAGGGAGTCACCTGGGCTCTGGCAATGCGAAAACGTTCTTTGGATTTTAATTTTTCGGAGATCACACAAGCCAAACATGCACTTCAATGGGTCTTTTATAAGTCGCATAATCATATGACGGGGCCGTTGTCGATTTCTGCATCATGAAAATCCACCGACTTGGGCCGGGGTCGCACCCGCAACCTTAGGCGTGCAAGGCCAGCGATAAACCACCTACGCCACACAGCCGGCATTTATTTAACTATCTAGTGTATAAAAATCATTATTATTGCCTGTTCCAGAATGTTTCTCCATTTTTGAGAAATTTCTTCTAAAAATACTGCATTTGTGAAATTTTAGTTTTTGTTTACTTTTTTTCCCTTTTGATCAAATTAATTTAAAAGTCCCTTTTTTCCCCCTTCCAGAGCTTTCTGAAACTGAATTACTAGCACAATGTGTCCTGTTTTTTATGGTCGGGTACGAAACCACAGCGTCTGTACTCACTTTCCTGGCTTACTGTTTGGCAACGAATCCAGAGTGGCAGGAGAAACTGATCCAAGAAGTAGACGAAGCGTTTGAGAAACACGTAAGAGAATACTTTGGAATACCCTTTTAAAATTTATTAAATAAATTTCACCATTATTGCTTAAAATACCGCGAATCGGATTACTTGTATGGATTTAAATAATGACTAATTGTTCAAAAATAATTTCTATATATGCTTACATATATTTCTACTAAGAACAATATAGATTTGATATATATATATATATATATATATATATATATATATATATGTGTAAAGATTTCCTCTAATATCCTTTTAAAACACTTTTAATTCTCTGGCGCAGTCCTTCAGGACAACTGTTAAATTATTTGAACTAGCTACCCGCTTAAAGGGAACCTTTTGAATTACATCCATCCACCCTCCCAGATCATGTGATTTCCTGCTGAGTATAAATAGCGAGATGTCTGGAAATTCTGCCTTTTCTGTTCTTTGTCCTTAATCTTGTAGACGGTTGCAGCTCGTAGTGTCTTAGTTTTCATTGTTCTATGTTGTGTCGTTTTATATTTAATATGTGTATGCTTGCGTGGATCAAGATGTGCAATAAAACGGATTTAAGTAATCAAAAGACTGCCGTATCAATTCCATAAATATAGAACAGCCATTACCAATGGCCACGCCCTGTCATTTCTTTACAGTTATAATTACCACTCGCTTCGATCTTTACAAATATATACATATATGTATTTACTTATTTTAATTAGTTAATAAAAAAGGGTAATTTTTTCTCTTGATTTGAAAAAAATATTATATACACTCAAGACATTATGACCACCTGTCAATAACGAGTTGGCCCACCTTTGGCACACAACACAGCTTCAATCCGCCTTGGCATGGATGCCACAAGTCCTTGGTAGATGGCCGGAGACAGATTATACCAGATGTTTAAGCAACGGTCACGCAAATCCGAGATATTGCGAATTTGGTGGTCTTTGAACTCTGAGCTGCCGTCCCATGACATCCCAAATGTGTTCTATCGGATTGAGTTCCGGAGAGTTAGACGGCCAGGACATTAACTGGAATTTAGCATCATGTTCCTGAAACCACTCCAACACAATTTTAGCCTTATGACACGGGGCGTTGTCCTGTTGGAACATTCTATTTCCAGCTGGAAAAACAGAGGCCATGTAAAGGTGCAACTGGTCCGCAATGATGTTCAGATACCTTGTAGCATTCATGGTCTGCTCTACCCCAACCACGGGTCCCAGAGACACCCAAGAGAACGTGCCCCCAAAGCATAATACCGCCACCTCTGGCCTGTGTAGGACCTACTGTATCGTGAGGGAGCAACTGTTCGCCTGTAAGACGGCGTATCCTGACACGGCCATCGGCGTTATGAATGAAAAACCGTGATTCATCTGACCAGGCAACTCTCTCCCACTGAACCATGGACCTACCGCGATGTTCCCGAGCCCAGCGCAGGCGCAGTTGGCGAACGCTTGGTCAGCAAAGGCACAGGGGTGGGACGTTTGCTGCGTAGCCCCATATCCAACAGTGTTCACTGAACAATGTACTCCGATACTATTCTACTTGGCCCTGCATTGTATTGGGCTGTCAGCTAAGCCATTGTCTGGCTCCGGTTTTGCTTCACCATGCGAGACAGTCTCCGACGACCTGTTTCTTTGATAGCGTGTGGGCGTCCAACACCATGTCGTCTACTGCTGGTTTCACCGTCATTCATCTACTTTGCATAAGTACTAACAACTGTAGATCGCGAACAACCCACGAGTCGTGCAGTTTCGGAAATACTTTGTAATGCCTTTATTACTTTTACTTTCCGACACGGCACGTCGTGTCAACAGAACAGAATTCTATCTTTTTCTTTCTCAATACAACCAAAACACATGAGCGCAATACTCAAAAAGTTCAGTCTCAAAACCAACGGAACTCCCTTCCTTCTCTGTCCGTTCCGTTGCAAGGCCAACGCCCTTCTCCTGTAAAATAGCAACCTCTCCCCCGCAAATGCGGGAATGTTGCCAATTCTCAAAGAATCTACCGCCAACAGTAGCCAGACACTACATACTTGTTCCGAGCCTTCGAGCCATTACAATCTGCCCTCTATCAAAGTCGCTTAGATCCGCAGCCTTTCCTATCACACACAGAAGTAAGTAAACGAATGATTCTTCAGACTCTCCAGCAGCAGTTAAATACCACTTCCACCTGATCAGGCGAGTTCTTTGCAAAATATAGGGGTGGTCATAATGTTTTGGCTCTTGAGTGTGTATATATATAAATGGATTGTATATATAAAATCGCTTCACTCCAACACCGTTCAACTGATCATTATGAAAATTGGCATGCATATGTGTTTTTTTGTGGAGGAGGTTTTTTTTGCTGTTCTCTTTGTTGCAGCTCCCCACCAGGTGACGCTACAGCAAAGAAACTTCTGCACCGTTAAGTCAATCGCCAAGTTGTCATTACGGTCGCCAAAAATGGTGCCAACTTGGCTCCATCACTGACATTTCGCTATGTTTTCATTGAATCGTCATTATAATGTAAGGAACGGCATTGCTTGCGAATATTATAATTTTAACATAAAATAAATACAACAGAAAGTAATATTAACGTATTGCCATCCAGATATAGATTATTTACACTATTTTAAGTGTCCATGAGTTACTTGAGTTAAAAGTATATGAGTTACTTGAGTTTTAAAAAACTTTTGCCTAACATTAAATTTCAACAAATTTTTTTGTTAAAAAATTCTTTTTAATTTCCAAAAATTAGTTTTTACTGAACAATTAATACTCCCCCCCCCCAATTCTATAAGCACAGGCAAATTTTTTAAAAAATTATATTTTTATGAAAAATACAAATTGTTAAATGCAGTTATATATATACGAAAGAAAAGTGATTTGTGACAAACACACGCGCAGTTTCAATTTTTTTCCCATTTCTTATATCATAAAACCTTAATTCAAATATCATGCAATTTCCACCGAAGGAAATATACGAGATGAAACTTTACGATTGGAAATTATTAAGTTTTAAGGGGCCGTATTCTGTATAAATCTCGATATCATTTCGCTTAACAATCGGAAAAAATATGAAACATTTACGTGAAGTAACTTCTTATATGACCCCCTAATAACTTTTCCCAATATCTTTGGAAGTAATAATTGGATTCGAATGAAATTTGGAACATCGCCTATTAATACCATTTTTATCTAGTTCTGCAAAAAAAAATATTATACATTAAATATTAATATCATAACGGAAAACATATGATATTGAAGTTAATAAATCGTGTTATTAAAACTAAATAAAATTCATTAATATCAGAATATACTTCCCTCTGAATCATTAAAAGTGATATCAATTTTATCAAGCTGGCAATGAGAATAGTGGAATTACTGAAAATGGCTTTCCTATTGTGTCATTTGCTTAGCAATGTATTTGTTCTGCACACTTTAACCATTTCCCAACATTTCTCTTTTAATTCATTTGAATATCATGTCGTATGTAATAAATGCTTAAACTTGAGTCTATCTCTATTTTACACTATATTTAGATAAAAATCTTATGATTGAGATTCCATTCCTTAATGCTATTGTTTGTCCTTGTAGACTGAGATGAGTTACGATGCCGTTAGAGACATGAAGATATTGGATGCTATGATTTCAGAAACTCTTCGCAAGTACCCGCCCCTTCTAATGTAAGCAATTACTTGTACTCTTTGCTTAATTCAAGAAATGCTTGCTTATATATTATACAATACAGCAGCGTTTCACAAACTGTAGGGTGCGCCCCCTTGGGGGAGGGGGTATGATGACTCTATGAGGGAGGCTCGAGTAGATTAAAAAGTTGAAAACAAAAGATTATTTTAAGAAATTTATTGATGTACAGAAAGTATATAAACAAACTAAAACTTTCTGGCATAATAAAAATAAAATACACATTTACACTGATATAATTCACTTATAAATGTATCACACAATACAACATGATGTATTTTATAATTAATTTACAAAACTAAGTCAAAAACAATTTTAATAATTACCAGTGACCCCATGGGCTTATCATATATAAATTTACACAAAAATTAACACTTACCTCTCTCTCTCTCTCTTAAGGTATCCGACTGGTTGCGACTACTTTAAAAAAAAAATGGAGGTATGGGGATTTTTTTTGTAATTTTTAGATTTGTTTAATACATTTTAAGAAAAATATGCTAAAATTAAGAAGAGAAAAAGAAATTGTTATTACTAAAATCGGGAAAAATTGGTAAAAATCGACAAAAAATAGTGTATACGCAGCTTATTCTGTACCAAAAGTTTATGAACAAATTTTCAATTTTTCAATTCTGATGTGTTTCTATGTTATTCATTTTTAAAATGACCTTCAGGATAAGAGATATTTTAATTTTTACAAAAACTAGAGCACTTTATCTTAGTTTAGGAAATTGTTTAAAATAACAGCGATCTTATTTACTTAAGGGACTGTAAATTTTGTAATAAAACAGTGATTGATAAATCTGAAGGTTAAAACACTTCTATTATTATACAGAACTCACAGAAAAAATTTCAGTTTATTATTTTCAAAAATTTTTTACCAATCGCTGGCCCCGTTTGAGTATTTTCAAAAAAACATATTTCGAGTTAAACGCGTTTTAAAGTATGACATCTTGCTTAAAGGCACCTGCTTTTACTAAAATAATTTTAGTTTTTGTTCTAGTGAACGGAAAATGACAAACTTGGTATTTTTATAAAGCTAAAAAACAAGATGGCCTATAAAATAAAACCATAAAAAAATTGTGAATTTTTGGCAAAATTCACAATTTTATTGTAGTCGGATACTTTAATAATTTGTACTGTTTATTATTAAGCCCTTAACTGCTGATTAAAAGTTACGCAATTCGCTTCCGCCGTGGCTGATGTATGTTAAACCTGTCGAGGTTCAAAGTCCTACCATTAGTGTTGTGTGATAGTTTGGAGATGAAGGTGTCAGCTCAGGTGACGTCCTCGTCTCTTGATCGCTGCTCAAAATTACGAAGTCTATTGCCAAAAACCCTCTTGTTTCTTGGATAACTCTACAGCATCATACGCAGTATATTTCTGTATAGTAAATTCTTATTCGCGTCTTTTTTAACTTAAACAAATATGATGTCACAAATCTATTTTTTCCTTTTTAAAATATGCTGTCTAGTTATTTTTTAAAAGAGTAATTTTCTTTATGTTCATATAATTTGTCTATTTAGTTAACCATTTTTTTTCAAAAAAAAAAAAAAATCATAATAATTTAGGAATGGATAATTTTAAAAACATATTTTTATTAGTTACTGTAACTATGGTGTTTTCTGAGAGAATTTATTGATGCTCCAACTGCTAGATGGTGTCACTAAACAGGGTGCTTAAAAGAATTTCCTCTGTCAGAGGAACGGTAGCCACAAGGGAGTGACTAATTAGGCTGTTTGAGATCTAGTGTACACCATCACGTTGGAATATCTTTTGATACTGTTTAGCAGCTGTGTTGAATCAGAAAACATTCGATAAACACAAATGACCAATCTCTGGTCTAAAATAATTTATTTCCTGTACATAGGCATTCTCTTAGCAACTAAATTACATGTAGTTCTATGTTCTTTGCATTATAAACAAAAAGCAGCATTGGGAGAGATTCCCACGCGATGGTGCACACTAGACCTCAAGCAGTCTAATTAGTAACACCGTTGTGGCTTCCGTTCCTCCGTCAGAGGAAACCCGTACAAGCACTCTGTCTAGTAACACCATGTGGCAGTTGGGGCTTTAGTAAATGCTCATATAACACAATGGTTATATAAAAAATATTGCAATATTTGTAATTATATGAAATTCAAAAATTGCCTTTTTTTGGTAATTTTTGCTTTAATCAAGGCGTAAAGTCTTAAAAAGTGTCT
This sequence comes from Trichonephila clavata, assembly GCA_019973975.1. Lineage (NCBI taxonomy): Eukaryota > Metazoa > Arthropoda > Arachnida > Araneae > Nephilidae > Trichonephila > Trichonephila clavata. The sequence continues at coordinate 15,026 of BMAO01012583.1, read as the reverse complement.
AATTTTTTAATTTATGCCTTCTGCAGTTTAATTTTTATTTTTATTTCACAAGCTTATTATCAGTTCTAGGTGTACATACAAAAGATCTATTAAAGTTTTATTATATTAACTGCAGATGTAATATAATACCTACGATGAGTATATAGTTGTATCATTGTACAGAGATTTTCTAGTCCTTCAAAATACTCATTTATCAACTTCATTTTTTGAATTTATTTCATGCTTCCCATTTCAAAATCCTAGAGTTATTTGATATTTTAAGTTAATAAAGTACTTATATATATATATATATATATATATATATATATATATATATGACAGGCCCCAGGCCTGCGGGTTAAATGATGAGACATCTTCTATTGTTAACTCTTCTTTTTATTTCACTACAATACTCTAATATCCAACATGGCGTCCCTTTGGCGCCAACACTATAGAACAATAGACGGTACTTCGGCCAGGAGTCCACCAGCTACTTCTCTCCAGTACGCGTTCGCCTTCGTCATATACGGATATACAGATATAATTTCGGGTACATGGGTTTCTGGGAACCCTCAGACCCTTATCTGGCTAGAAAAAGTTCTGTATAGGTCTTGGTTAAGTTGTATTTTCATGCTGGATAGTATGGAGCTTAGCAATTGGACGAGTGGCGGCAGGCCGGTAGGCGGGGCTTCGAGGCGATGATCTTTGGCGGCTCGGTTTTGGAATCTGGTGGAAGAGAGAGCGTCTTTCAATTTGGATGTAGTAGTGATGAGGATATTGGCTCAAAAAAGGTTGCCCATGGGGGTGTGAGTGTGTGTAATGATGTGTGGCGACGCAATGTTCAGTAGAGGAAAAAATTTAAGACAAGTATGAAAAAAGCGACCGGCGGGTTTCTGCGAGGCGGACACCCTCCTTCGCATTGACCGCGCACGGCCGTGCTGCAGTTATAGTCTTGAGTGTAGCGGGAGCTCTGAGAACTCCGCCACAAGAGCAGATAACATTGAATGCGATAAATAAAAGTGGATCAAAAATAGTTAAGAGAATTGAAGTTCGCCTTCGTCAGCGTTCGCTCCACCTTTAAATAGGCTTATTTACCCACAAATCCTTACGCGATGATAAAGAGTTCGCTCTATTTTTATTTCTTACTCCCTTAATTTTAAAGCTAATCTTTTCAAACCTGACATATATATATATATATATATATATTGTTTTTCAATTTAAGAAAGTGTTATTTTGTATAGTACTAAGAAGTATATATAATATACACATTGAAAATCGAAATCAACTACGTTATTTTATGATAATGATCTATGAAATTACTGAGAAAATAGAATTTTAGTCAACTTAGCTAGAACTTTAGAACGATTTCGTACTTTCTTAGCATATGTGTGTGTGTGTGTGTGTGTGTGTGTTCCAGTTCAAAATTTTTAAAGACAAGGTCTACAAATAATTAATTTGTCTTTACGATAAAGTATTTTACGGAAATGCAATTACGTGATAATTTTTTATTTATATTGTTTTCCATTGTGAAAGATGTACAGTATCTGAATAAAAAACGTAATGATAGACAAGTGTCACAAACCCTCTTTGAAAAAATTTATATCTTTAAATCTCGTAATTAAATGTTGTAGGGCTGAGAGAACAGCCGTAGAAGACTACGTACTCGGTGACACCGGGATCGTGGTCGAGAAAGGCATGCGAGTCGTCATTCCCTTGTATGCTCTACATTACGATCCAGACTTTTTCCAGGACCCAGAGACCTTTAATCCAGAGAGGTAATCATTTATTTTTTTCATCATACCTTGAAAATCTAATACTAGGACGGTTTTCTTTCAGAAATCGAGTATTTTATATTGTATTGTTATTTTTAAGTTTTTATGTCAAATTTTATTGACTGGACTGGTTTTTGTTTCATTTGCATTTCATTAAAACTTCAAATGAAATATAGAAGAACGATTCTGTAATTGTAAATTTTGTTTAGATGAAAGGTAAATGACACAATACTTGAGTTAATTCTCTTGAACTTCAAACTTTGAAGCAGCGTGGGAAATTTGTTAGACCTATTCAAATTGAACATTAAATGGTTCTAGGTTAGTTTAATGGCCCTTCGACGGTTCTATAACGAATTCTAGACACCTTCTAGAACGCTAGATGTCGACGAGTCTACCCGAGGTACTGCATTTGCACTAGTACCACACCAATGGTATTCAGTGATTGTCCCTCGAAGAGAGAGGCTGGTGAGTTTCACCAGGGAGATCCGCCAGCGTGCTCTGTGTGAAAGTTTTGTATCTGCCGAAGGTAACCAGTGTTAGATGCCATCCTAGCCCATTTTTTTTGTTTTGTTTTTCTGTGAAAGCCAGCAATTCGAGAGATTTATTATTTACCATCTAACGTGTTCATAGTAAATATTTGTGTGTTTGTAAATACACATCTAAAGCATCAATGGAGCTTCATCATTGAAAATACTACGATTCTATCAGTGGCGTAATGGAGAACTTTTGAGCCCTCCTTCAGAGTCAAGTTTTGGGCCCCGAAGGCGGTTTTTACAAAGGGTAGGTTCTTGGGGTCAGTCAGGCTTTGAGCCCCCTAGAACCTTGCCCCCCCCGCGATGCGGGGTTGTACGTTACGCCACTGGACACTATAGTTCTATAAAGCGTTACAATAAAGTTATACGTTGATTGTGGAAACGAAGAGTTCTACTATAGCATTAATAACCCTCGAATATAAAGGTTCTTCATATCCTTTCCAGCCAGAGCAGATGATTGGGTTTTTTTGGTTGGAGTGACAGTGAGAATATCTTCATACCGGATTCATTCTGTCACTGGTTAGAAATGGGGCATCATGTTTCATCCATAACTATGAACTCAATAGATAGGGAAGTGGGTAGCCTAGTGGTTAGAGTGTCGGACGCCAGACCGGAAGGCCTGGGTTCGATGCCCGATGCTACCAAATACCCACCGATTACACACGGAGTACATGCTCATTAAATCAGTGGGTACGAATGGTGTCGCCGTCTATCGTGAGCAAAATCGTACTGTCACCTTCATGGGCTCAAAACTTAGGCTAATGACAGGCGTATTTCTAGCCCATTGCCATGATGAATTTCGTGGGCCTCGATCTGACTACGTCAGACAGGTGGCATAAGCAACAACAACACTCTATAGATGATCTTCTGATATTGAATCAAATATTCTAAGCACGGTTTCATTAGGCACACTTTCTGTGGGTTAGGAAAGTATAAGGGTATTCATTCAGTACTTATACTCCAGTTCTTTGTGGAGGGCCGTGTGTGTTTGGGTCCTACTCTAATGTTCATAACAGTTGACAAAGCATTTATTCACCCACCTCGACTATTCAACTTACCACCATGTTCATATAAGAAGTTATTCCTAAATCGATTGCGAGTTCATAACTAAGGTTAGGAATGTCCGCTGTATTAGTGGATCATTTCGTTATTGGGTACACCCCTAAGACACAGTGCTTTTTCGAAACACGCATCCACTTACATAATTTGGACTACTTGATAAATCTCTTTTGGTGAATTGGAATACCGCCCCTATGTGCTTGGTTGATCGGATATTTTTTATGCTACAATCGGTTGTTAAAGTGAAGTGGTCCAAGAAATTCACATATTATGTGCGCTTTCGTCCCATCGCAAGATCGGCTATGCTGCTGTTTCCTGACCGAATGACAAATACAACCTGTGACAATAAAGTTCGGCGAAAAGTCCTGTAACATTAACGTAGAGAAAATATTAACGAAAGTTTCTTTACTGTCCTTCTAAATAGTCACCTCCCTTATCTACGCATCGCTGAGATCTTCTATACATGTCCTGGAAACTTTGCAAGTAGTCTTCTTTTGGGATGGAGTTCAAAAGCCTCGTTACGTTTCATTGGATGTCTGAAATATCGTCAAATTTCTTTCTTTTCAAAGTGAGTTTGAGTTGTGGGAATAGGAAGAAGTCTGGAGGATTGAGATCTGGCGAGTAGGGTGGATGTACAGATTGCACCACTCCCTTTTTTGCCAGGAACTGTGTGAGGGCGAGCATTGTCGTAATCAAAAAATCTATAAAACTTGTTGTACGTACTGGGATTCCCTGCGTAGACATTTCATAAAACGGGTCAAATTTCAGTGTACCTTGCAGCATTCATCGTCGTTCCTTAAGGTAGAAATTCCTTGTGGATAATTCTTTGACTATCAAAAAAAGTAATGCGCATCGTTTTTATGCGTGATTTTTCTTCTCTGATTTTTTCAGACGAGGTGATGCAGGGGAACACAATTTCATGCTTTGCCATTTCGTTCAAGGGTGTACCTGAGACACCAGGATTCATCCTCAGTTACAATACAGCTCAAAAAATTTGGTGTCGCATCCGCCGTTTCGACAAAATCCCGTGACTGCGGACGTGACTGCTTTAAATCGTCAGTCAAGTGATGTAGCCCAAGACAACAACACGTTTTTCTCATCCCTAAATTGTCGGTATCGATTTGTCGAACGGAACCACGGTTAATCTGCAGTTCATCAGCAATTATGCTCACAGTGAACTGACGTTCTCTCGCGATTAATTTCCTCACTTTCTCAATGTTTTCATCACAGACGGAGGTCACTGGTCACCACGAGAGTTGTGAGAAGCCCTTTTCCGGCCTTCTCGAAAACGGGTGAACCAGTAATACGCATTCATGGGCAGTGCTTGATCTTCATGAACACGTACCAACATTGCATAAATTTCTTTCGGTGTTATGTCAAGCTTAAAACACAACTTTAAATTGATCTTATTTTCATTCATTTTTCTGTTCTCAATTAAGAAGAAACGGACTGAACAAGCACTTTGTAAAACAAGTCATACATGGACCACAAATGACGAGCAACAAAACAATGGTAAGGAAAGATGATCAACACCTGCCGCTACGCATGTGCAACCAGTGTTATGAATTTTATTGTCAGAGTATGTATTCCTTGCAGCAAACGCTTTGTCTATATTTTGCTTAAATCTGATCCCTGTATTTTAACTCACATCTAAATCGGCATTTTATTTCCTATATACCACTCGAGAATTAAACCTGTTCATGTCATTCTGTCTTACATACGCATAGAGACTAACCGCATATCACCTCAATTCTAGAATTTAATTTTCTGTAATTAATGGAATAAAACAAACGTATTGGCTTAGTTCGCTGCATAGTAGGGTCGATTTCGGCACCTATATTGACCCTTCCCTCTCATCCTATAAGCCAAAGGGTCCTTATCCCCCATTGTTATCCTTTCTTGTTGTAATTAGATATAAGGTGTACTTTTAAGAAATTTTCTCTCTCGTTTTATTCTTACGTTATATGAAAAAAAAAATTATATTCGTTTTTTTTACTTTTTAGATTCATGGATGGCTACGAACCGAAGCACCCTCAATATGCCTACCTACCGTTCGGTGAGGGGCCCAGGAACTGTCTGGGAATGCGCTTCGCTCTGCTCGAGATCAAGTTGTGCATCACGAACATCCTGCGCCACTTCAGAATCAAGCCACTGCCGACCACCAAAGTAAGACAGGTCTTCGATATGTGCCCATACTTTCCATTTTAAGAAATTGCTTCTTAAATAATGTTTCGATGCGACATTGATTTATAGGCTTGGAAACGGTTTTGTTTTTTTTCAATTACATTCAAATTTACCCTTTTTCAATTAAAAGATGCGATAGAATAAAGATATAACAACTTTTAAAAAGTTATAAACTACATTAAGACAATTTATGAATATATTGTAGAGGATACGCGTATAAAGTTCGAAACATCAGCAGATGTTAATCCTTTAATATAAATTAAAGCTTAATCTCCACTCGTATAATTTGGTTTTTTGGTTTATACGTCAAAATAAATCAGTCTTCTTTTAAATCTTGGCTGCCCCAAATGGTGCAAGCATCGTAATCCTGTGACTTTTATCTAAGAGATAAATACCAAAGTATACCGAAATTCAACGAGGTATCGCCTTAACATTTAATTTTGAAAGATCTATAGCAAATTTTGTAAAACTCATTTGAAGGTGCATACCTTCATCACCCCGTGTATACAATTTCAATATCATCTGGTCCTTTAGATATTAGCCATCAACAATCTTATTTTTACTAATATAGATTGATAAATATATCCACGAGCTTTTATTTTTTCACTTTCTTTTAGACATGGAGCTGCTACATGTGTACGTTGGATTATGTATATATAATATTGTACCTATATTTAACATTCAAAGGTCGGTTAATCATAACAAAACCAAGATCAGTTTTTTTTGTTAGCTCTCAGGCTTTCGTAAATTTTAGCATTCTTGGAGAAATTTATTATCAAATTATTTATGATAATTTTCAGTTATGCAAAACTGATTAAATCCTTATCTCTGTACGGAGTCCCAGAAATTAATCTAATAACTCTTTTGAATCTTAAAACAGATTATATTGCAATAACAGCTGCCATTCCTCAGAGAACTATGAATATCTTCTTTTTTATTGGACCACATAAGGACCATAACAACAGCCAATTACGTCTTCCAATTATAAACCGGAGTAAAAGGATGAAGTCGATGCCTGAATTAAAAACCCAATATCCACAATGACACCAAGCTACAACGAAGGTTTTGAGCCCTGTTGATTTAACGCCCTTTAATACATCTACACGATGGTCCGTTAGTAAAAGCATATTTGAGCACGCAGCTTGATTGAAACATTACCGGCAGCAAGCTCATGAGCATAATCACTGGGCGCTATCATGGCAGCAATCAAATCGGTCGTACGGGTAATATTTCTCTAATTTTAATATTCTATTAATTTTTCTGAATGCGTCTTATATTTTATGTGATTGGGTTGCTTTAATTTTGTGTTTTGTTGCCTCTTATTATATTCTTGGATAGTACAAATATTTCTGAACAAATAACTGAGCTCAGATGTTTTTAAGACCGCTTGGAGTATTGTCGTCAGCAGATAAATACAGTTGCGATTCTGGAACAGTTCTACAGCACACAATTGCTCAGTTTCCAAGAAAAATAGCTCAGTACTACAGGATATAAGCCGACATCCAAACTTCTCTTCATTATGGAACTTAAGTGAGAGAGAGAGAGTGAAGGGGGAAGAGATACCAATTCAGAAATGTTCCTAGTTGTTTGATTAATTATCAGGTTCATTAACCACAGAGGTCGCTTTTAGGTTATATAATAGCCCTTATGTGCAATCAAACGTCTCGAAAAATTCACCAATATGTTTGATATGATGTAAAAGAAATTTTGAGTTCAATTGTGTTTTCTAATGACGAAACTCTGTTCCTAAAACTACTAAAATACCATGCAATTTAGAAGGAAGAATAAAAAAATAAATGAACATTTATTTTTTTATTTTAAATAAGAACATTTATTGTTTTTCTTTTCATTAGGTTCCATTGGAAAACCAAAAAGAGAATTTTTTCCTCACTGTAACCGATTTGCCACTGAAGTTTGAGAAAAGAACTGATGTCAGAGGAAACTAGGAGGCAAAGACTACTATTATCCTAAACAACAGCTTTTTTTCATATATGAGCTTGTAACAATCTATGTACATCACATTGTTATATTTTTGTAATCTGTTTGTTTTTAAAAATCATTTTGAGCCCAGCCGCATATTCATTGACAGAATATGAACTGGACATATTACATTAATAAATTCGCTTATTTTATTTGTTTATTGAATATTTTTGGATTACTTTTCTGATCGATACAAAAATTTGCTGGCAACACCCAATTTGTCTCGTATTTTTGAATCACGGTCAGATGATAAAACCGACACCAATGCTAACATTTTACTTATCTAACCAAGCTCTAGTCAAAGTGAGCCTGGACAGAGTAAACAGGATCATCATCACTATACGACGGGATTTTAGAGGAAATTCCGCTACAAATCGCTGGCCATGATCTCGATTTCATATTCTCTTGGATGAGTGTGTTAAAACTCGATTATTTTTCGAATGGATTTTTATTAACTCTGTTAAGGTGACTGGTTGCGATAACTTTTTTTTTTAAAAAAGGAGATATGGGGATTTTTTTTTGTTATTTTTAGATTTATTTAGTGCATTTTAAGAAAAATGTGCTAAAATTAAGACGAGAAAAAGAAATTATTATTACTAAAATGGTAAAAATGGACAAAAAATAGCATAAACGCGGCCCATTCTGCACCAAAGGTTTATGAACATATTTTCAATTTTTTCAATCTAATGTGTTGCTATATTTTTCAATTTTGAAATGGCCTTCAGGATAAGAGATATTTTCTTTTTTACAAAAACTAGAGCACTTTATCTCAGTTACTATATGAGAATGCTTACAAAGACAGTGATTATATTCACATAAGAGACTGTAAATGTTGTAATAAAACAGTGGTTGATAAACCTGAAGGTTAAAACAATTCTAGTATTATACAGAACTTACAGAAAAATTTCAGTTAATTATGTTCCAAACTTTTTTAGCAATCGCTGACCCCGTTTGATTATTTTCAAAAAATTACATTTCGAGTAAAACGCGTTTTAAAGTACGACATCTTGCTTAAAGTAATGACATATGCTTTTACTAAAACACTTGTAGTGTTTGTTCTAGTAAACGGAAAATGATAAACTTGGTATTTTTATAAAGCTAATAAGATGGTCCATAAAATAAAATCATAAAAAAAATTTGGCAATTTTTGGCAAAATTCACAGTTTTAGGGTAGTCGGATGCCTTAATGCCTTAGTTGATTCCCGTACACAAGAAATTACCCTAGTGGTGCTTTTGAAACATATTTTCAGAATTAATAAAGTCATCAAGATATCGGCAATCATGTATGTACAGGTTATTTTCTTCCTATAAAATGGATTATGTAATTCATCACGATTCTAAACTATAGCTATGTTATATTCGATAAATACCGTATTTACTTGAATCTAAGCCGTACTTTTTTTCCAATGTTAAGGCTACTGAAAATCGGGTGCGGCTTAAAATCGAAGGGAAAAATTCGTTGAAGGGGGGGGGGGCAATTAGAACAATTACATGTATGTTTTTGAAAGTTCGTAATATTAGTAAAATAACTAATTATTTACTTCTTCCTAGTTTTCATTTTCAATTTATTTAAACTCCATAAAATTGGATAGCGATTAACCATTTTACACCATTTTTCACAAAATTTGGTTGAGAATTTGGAGTGCGGCTTAGAATTGATGGCGGCTTAGATTCGAATTAATACGCTAATAGAACTAAATGTTCATGGACAACGTGGCATCATGGGGCTGCAGCATCAACGATAACCAGGTACTTCTCGTCCGTATTAATAACAGCACGACGATCGAACGAGATCTTAAGGGGACTTGGGGACCTTTCAAAAGCCGAAAATCGATGAAAATATCGATTTTTCAATTTTTACTTTAAAATGTAGTTTGATACCTCTGGCACAACTGTGCGAAGTTTTGAAACGATCTGATTATTTTAAATGTAGTAAAATGTATTTTAAATATTTTGACAGCTCTGACAGCTGTTTAAAAGCCACGCCCCCTCAATGTTTGCACTTTTTTACTTGAAAATAAATCCAATATTTTATATAAAAAACTACACAGAAGAAGAAGAACGCTTTAAGCTGTAACTGCAACTATCAGCCAAGTTGTTTGTTTACATTAGGTTTGCCATTTTTGCTTGCTGTGTGCTTTTTAGTTTGATTACTTTTTTACTTCATAGAAACTTAAAAAAGCATTTTGAATGCTATTTAAATCATAATTCATTCATTGTTTTAGTTTTATCAGTTGTTATTATCACTAATATGCCTCTTAGGAAGCATTCATTGCATGCTTCGCAAATGAATGAAAAGCGATGGCGTAAAGAGAATGTTGACTGCGAAGTGATTAAAGATTCATTAGTGTCAAATGTACGCCTTGAAAAATTAAATACTGAGGTAAAAAAGGATACCTTTGCTGTTGGACATTATATATTGGTGGACTTCAACCAAGTTAATAATCTACTTTTAAGTGCAAAGTGCCAATATTGTGAAAAACAAGGTTTGAAACTGGAGCTGGGAGCCAAGTTGGGATTTTCATACAATTTAAAACTATTGTGTAGCAACTGTGATGAAAGCAAAACTGTTGTAAATACTTCTCTAAAGTCTGGTCCTACCAGCCATGATGTGAATTTGAGAATAACTCAAGCCTTTTCACACATTGGGAAAGGTTATTCAGCCATAGAAAAGTTTTGTATGGTGATGAATATGGATCCTTTTTCATCAACTACATATGGGAAGTGTGCAAGAAGGCTGGATAACGCATACACTCTGGCATCTGAAAACATATTTGCGGAAACCCACAGAGAGATTAAAGATGCGTACAAGAATGAAGGTCATAGTTCTGCTGAAATCACAGACTTAAGTGTTAGTTTTGATGGCACGTGGCTAACTCGTGGTCACTCCTCGCTCATCGGTGTAGGGTGTGTTATAGATATGCTCACCGGTTATGTCGTTGACTTTGAAGTGATGAGTAAGGTGTGTCGTCATTGCTCTGTGGCAAAAAATAAGTTAGGCGAGTCAAGTGCTGAATTCAGCATATGGTATGAAGGACATAAAAGCGAATGTGATATAAACCACTTTGGCTCATCTACATCGATGGAAATGGAAGCTGCATTAACTTTATGGAAAAGATCCACACCACTCGGATTTCGTTATATCACAGTTTTATCCGATGGTGACTGTAAGACATTTCATAACTTGGTTGAGAAAAAAGTGTACGGACCGGATGTTGTGATAAAAAAGGAAGAATGCATAAATCATGTCAGTAAGCGGTTAGGAACAGCTTTAAGATCTACTGTTAAAGATTGTCGTGCTCAAGGTAATTCTTTAGGTGGTAAAGCTCATGGTAGTTTGAAAGAAGCTACAATTAAGGAATTAACCACTTACTACCAAAAGGCTATTTTGAGAAACAAAGGGGATGTGAAAGCTATGAAAACAGCAATATATGCTACCTTGTTGCATAGCATTTCTACAGATGCTAAACCTCAGCATTCAAAGTGTCCTGCAGGAGTAAACTCTTGGTGTTTCTACCAATCTGCGATTGCTAACGGTGCAAAACCAAGAAATCATAAATTAAATGTAGGAACACCAATAAATGAAAAGTTCCTTCCAAAAATTCTTCCAATTTACCAAAGACTTGCATCTAATGAATTGTTAGAAAGGTGTATTCGATGCGGAACGCAAAATGCAAACGAAAGTTTGCATAGCATGATTTGGGCAAAGTGTCCAAAGGAAATTTTTGTGAATAAAAGACGTGTTAACCGGGCAGTAACAGAAGCTGTCTGTGAATTCAATAAGGGTACGGCATGTACCACAATAGAAACACAGAAAGCATTAGGTGTAGCTACTGGAGGTTCTACCAAACAACTTGCTACTATCTTAGATTGTCGAAAACGACAATTTAGAAAACGTCGTCAAAATACCAGTAATAAGCTGGCTCTTAAGCTTATTAAAAAAGCTATATATAGAAAAGAATTCTTAGCTAAGCGAAGAGAAGGAATGACTTATGGTGCAGGCCAATATTAAAACAAAACTGTTTTGGAAAAATAGTGAATTTTAGATTTAACATGTTTTACTTTATTTTATATTAGATATTGAATTAAAAAGCAAATTAATTTTAAAGTTTTTAAATTTTCTCTATTGTACATTTCATATACTTTCATTTTATTTATTTTATGTATTTCATTTATTTTTCAATATATTTAATATATGTTTCTTGCAAAAATTAGTCAGATAATGATATTTGATATTTTTCGTAATTTTGAGGTCAGACAGGCTTTTTATAAAAAGCTTATATTTTTGTTTAATATTTTGAAATTGAACTGTTTTATGCCTTATTTTAATGGTATATATCTATACAATATATTAACAACTTATTATAAAATTTAGATATTGTTTTGATGTTTATTTATTGATTTGTATTCTTCAAATTGCGTTTTCTCAGTTTGAGTTTTTTCATGAAAACACAATATTTAAAAGTACAAAACTTCTACAGATATTTATGAAACAACTTGAATTTTGGTCTGTATGTTTATTACAGTGTACTTAATAAAATTAGGGATCCATTTTTCAATATTTTGATTAGAAAAAATTTTATAAAAGAAAATGTAGCAGAAATCATGTCTTTTTAGCCTTTTTTCCGTTGTTGTATACATTTCAATTTTTTTTTCCAAAACTAATTTGTTTATTGCAAAATAGATCCCTAAAGTTATTGCTAATAGTCTTATAAGCCTAAAAAAAATTTTGGTGTGAAAACAAAAATAATTGTAAAAGAAAAAGAAATTTAAAAATCGTTAAAAAATTTTTAAAAAATTAAATTTTAAATTTTTTTATTAAAGTTAGCTTTATTTTTCATGGTAAAATTTCTTTGTTTAATAGTAACTGTTTATAATATACACAAAGGATATTTTAAAACCCTTAAATAAAAAAAAATTGAAAAAAGGTGCCGAGTCCCCTTAAATCTCGTGCATTTTAGATCTACTTTAAGTCTGTTGAGCTGTACATGCTAATTGTTGTGGAGGCAGTTTGATGTTGGTTGACTGAAACGCTTTCTTCACAAAAGTATACAAAGGAGCTTGTAACCTTAGAACATCTTTTGCGAGCTGTTCTATATTCAGATCCATTTATTTTACAAGGACCAGAAGCGTTAACAACAATCACGAAAAACAATTTATGTATGATATATTCGATATTATAAACAGTATATCGGCCTGATTCTAACACAAATTTAAATATACTGAAATAATACTTTCCTCTGCCGGCTGAGGGGCGTGGTTGGTTTGTCACTGGCCTTCTGCAACCAAGGTTGCGAGTTCGACCCCGGCCCATGTCAGTGAATTTTCATGATGCAGGAAATCGACAGCGGCCATGTCGTATGATTATGCGGCATGTAAAAGATCCCTTGTCTGTTTGGCTTGGATGTTCTTGGCAAAATTAAACCCTAGTACTGGTTTGCATCGTCAAGAGCTCAGGTGCTTCCCTCTGTGGAGGAAACTCGGCGTCAAAATTACTTGCTGTAATTGGTATCACCTATATGGTGCAACACTAAAAAGTGATACCAGCTCCTGGGGAATGTACTAGGTCTGCCAAGGTTTAAAATGGGAACGCGCAGTCCCATTAGAAAAAATAAAATACTTTCGTCTGAGTTCAGTTTAATTGAGTTTCGAAAATATTCTATCGTATGGCGGAAAAAATTGAAGCTAGGTAATGATTTAGATGTTTACTTTCATTTCGGAGATTAACAATCAAGAGAGATATTCAATTTCGTAATTTAGTACAAGAAAAAGGTATCTTCTGAGTTTTTAGAGGGCATTATTTAAAAAAAAAATACTATAATAACGCAGGGGCCGTGGGAAACCTAGTGGTTAGAGCATCGGTCTCCAGACCGGAAGGCCTAGGCTCGATGCTCGATGCCACCAAATATCCCCCGAGTGCACACGGAGAACGTGCATGTTAAATCAGAGGGCCCGAATGGTGTCGCCATCTATCGAGTTGTACCGAGCAAAATCGGGCTGTCACCTTAATGGGGCTCAAAGCTAAGGCTAACGATAGAAGTAAAATTCTAGCCCTTAGCCGCGATGAATTTCGTGGACCTTGATCTAATGTTACTGTCGATCAGGTGGCATAAGCAACAACAACATAACGCACCAGCAAAATTTTGATACTAGAAATTTGAGCAAAATATATCATTAAAAATCCGTTTTTACAGATCAATTATACTTCAAACAAATTTTTAGAATGTTACTAGTTTTGTAAAAAAATTTGTATGCATGATTTAAAAAAAACTGCTCTTGATGACTTTTAAGGCAGTGTGTAACCACAAAGTTGTACATTCATTAGCTATAGTTAAATGAATTGTTAAATCCTGTTAGAGAAATTAATTTGATTAGAAATCTGAATTAAGATTCTTTTCCCATCATTATAGAGAATAACAACTGTGTATTTGTATTCATGCACGAGATGATGTATTTAACTATACATTTATTAACCTATAACAAATTTAGCCTATAATTTATTAGCTTTGTATATTTTTAATAGGTAAAAATATTTAAAAACAAACCTCAAAAATATGAATGTCAAGATGAGGCTGCGCTATATGACTCTTGTTCGTGGCCCTTTATTATTATTTTGTTGCTGCACTCCCCCATTGGCCAGCACTGCTAGACTAGGTCCATGACGTCGTACACTCTCAACAAATCCAACACCAGCAAGGGATCATCAGCTAATTCCTGCTTGGTGAGCCCAAGGCATTAGTGGACGTGAACAGGCGAGGCCGGCTCAGAAGAAGAGTTAGTACACATTTCAAGCTCTTGGATCCTTCGGAAAATTTCATTGATTTAAAGTATTCAACTGGTTGCGACAACTTTTTTTTTTAAATGGAGATGTGGGGATTTTTTGTTGTTTTTAGATTTTTTTTAGTACATTTTAAGAAAAATATGGTAAAATTAAGAAGTGAAAAAGAAATTATTACTACTAAAATGAGAAAAAACTGGTAAAAATCTGCAAAAAATAACATAAACACGGTCCATTCTGTACCTAAGGTTTTTGAACACATTTTCAATTTATCAATTATAATGTGTTGCTATGTTATTCATTTTTGAAATAACCTTCAGGATAGTATTTCTATTTTTTACAAAAACTAGAGAACTTTATCTCAGTTATTATATGAAATTGCTTAAAAAAAAACAGTGATTATATTCACATAAGAGGGACTGTAAATTTTGTAATAAAACGGTGATTGACAAATCTGAAGGTTAAAACACTTTTATTATAAAACAGAACATGCACAAAAAGTTTAGGTTAATTATGTTCCAAACGTTTTTAGCAATCGCTGGCCCCGTTTGATTGTTTAAAAAAAAACACACATTTCGAGTAAAACCCGTTTTAATGTATGGCATCCTGCTTTTAAAGTAATGACATCTGCTTTTACTAAAACACTTGTAGTTTTGGTTCTAGTGAACGGAAAATGATAAACTTGGTATTTTTATAAAGCTAATAAGATAACTAATAAAATAAAATCATTAAAAAATTGTC